>VXBX01006388.1:51723-153235 GCA_013400415.1 Scytalopus superciliaris
AAAAAAAAAAAAAAAAAAGCAGCTACCTAGATGTTCTTCACTGCTAAATTTGTGTCCTCACTTGGATTTAAGAGACAGAACATATACTTTACTAATAGAGTTGCCAAGGTGTCCCCACCCCCCCAAAAAAAGTAATCAATGAGTCATTTAATCCAGTAACTTCTGCCAAATCTTTAATAAGATGGAGAGAATTCTTCATAATGAGAACAGATTAAAACCAAAGAAAAACATTTAAAACTGACTTCTGGCAGAACACGAGATTTAGGACAGAATATGACAAAAGAAATGAAACGCAAAGCACCTCATGCTTTATACATTTCAAGTAGGCAAATTTTGTTGACAACTCAACCCAGAAGTAATGTAATTTTTGGCTACCTAAAACACAGTGGCACCTAGTGTTTCTTTTGCCTTTATGGCCTCACCGTATGATTAGTGACACATCACAGACAAGCTTCCTCAAAGCACTGGGTGATTCAGCAGAAGAACTCTCCAGAGTGAATTTTGAGAACCATAGTCCAGACTGGGAATACACGCCATGGATTAATTTAAATCCTACTGGGAACAAAGTACTGTTTCTTCGATGTTAAAACAATCAAAATAGTATGAACACAACCTGAGAATAGATCCTTCATTTAGATTTTTCCCATAAGGAAAAAAAAATAAAAAGAAAAAAAGCAAAATATTTTCAGCAACATTTTCTCTTTCTTTTAATTTCAGCAAAAATCTTTCATCTATATATGACTTATATGTGACATCGTATTTATGATATTTTGGGGAAAATTTCTGTGGTAATAAAACAGTGATGGAACATCCGGGTAGGCACACGCCCTCCACTTAGCCCAAGTGTCCTAACTAACAACACAACAAATCAACTAAGGTAAGAAAGCTTTTATACTCCACCTAGACAATGTTTTTGGCCAAAACATAGAACTATCTTCTAACTTTACAATTTATCTACTGTTTTAATTTGACGTATTTGAGATGCTTTAGCATTAAAAGAGGGAAATTGTAGGCATTAGCAACTCTGATGCTTTGCAAATATGCTAAAGGCTACAAAACGGCATAATATATGCTGCTTTCAGCATTTTCTACCCATACAACCTGGCCATGCAATATGTTGACCCATCCGGATGCTCCCCAGTCCAGAAATAATTCTAAGCAGACTTGCACAAGAATGGAAAACAGCCAGTGTAAATCATTTTATTCCTAGTCTCACCATTTTTCCTTTTGTAATGTCCCAGCCAGACTCAGATCAGACATCCTAGGGAATTACTGCAGGTTATATTAGCTAATTTTTGTCTTAATTCATAACTCATCATGTTGTGGATTTTATTAAGGTAACTCTACGGAATTCTGATGAGAGAGAGGCTGGTGAAAGACTAGAATCTTTATCTTTTTTCTGCCATACAACAGAGTCGACAAGTAACCAGTGGGATTTAGTCACATGTTGTGTAGGCAATCTGGAGAGAGAGAGAGAGTCCTTTATCATCTTTTATAAGTTATGTGCTCCAAACTGAATATCAAACATCTTGTTGGCAACATCAATCATGAAAAAGGTATATTTTTCTCCTCTATTTGGAGCCTTAATTTCCTCAGAATAGGAAGAGAAGACTTCCTACCATCCTTCTCTACAAATTCTGTCTTTAAGTTTGTAAGTGTAACAGACTAAGCAGAGGGGATTTTGCTACTTTGGGAAAAAGATGCATTCTTTGGATTTGCAACATTACTTGGGTGTTCACCTTTCTTTGTTTTTCTTTTTCTTTTTTTTTTTTTTTCCTTTTCTTTCCTGTTTGCCTGCAGAGAGAATAGTATCACTTTGTGACGACACTACAAAAGAAATAATTTCAGGAGGCATCTTATCATCTACAAGTAGAAGGATTCACAGCTGTTTTAGCTGCAGGTCAGAGTGCCTTTTTTGAAACCCCTGATCTAATAAACACAAAAGTACCTCTACAGTAATTACTGATCAGAATACTATATGCATCTCTTCAACATCAGCATCAGGTAATCTGAAAATTTTTCCGTTTTTAAAATAATTTGCCAGTTACTCAGTTTTAAAGGAAAGTGACATATAAGGCAATGCTTTTTACATTAGTGCAATTTTCCTTGAAGGCAATGGATATTCTGCCCACCTACATGAAAACTGAATGTGACCCATAATATTCAGTAACATTTTTTTTAAAACATTCCATCAGCAATTATTATTCTTTTATTTCTACATTTGCTTTTCTAAAGCAAAAGATGCAGTATTATTGAAACACTGATTTAGGCAAACATTCTCACTTTTTTGTGTTTTTCAACATGACCTTTCTTATGTGCTTTCAGCAAAAATTTGTCAAAATTAAGCATCTTTTTAACCTGTAGAAGAGGTCTTAAACTGGACAGAAAGGGGAACACTTTATTTAGCAATAAAGTAATCTCCTGTCAGTTCTAATTAACCCTGGTCTATAAGCAAGGTTTATACAAACCTGTTGAGAGTTTCCTGGACAAGACAGTCTCTCTGAAAGATACAGAACATACATTTCCCCCAAATGTGGATGAACACTGTCTCTGCTTGGACAAAGCTCTTGAGTTGAGGTTTTTTGTTTGTTTGTTTGTTTGTGGGGGGTTTTGTTCTTGTGTTGTTTGTTTGTTTGTTTGTGGGGGGGGTTGTTCTTGTGTTGTTTGTTTGTTTGTTTGTTTGTTTTTTAATATCTTCCTGTTACTCTTATGTGAAGTTTCTGGTACAAACAAAGGAGTTTTCCTACCTTTTATTTTCTGATGATGCATGCTATCTACTGTATGTTCAGAAGACTGCCTGCAATCATGGCATTTGTGAACCACACAGCTTTAAAAGAGAAAGCATAAACACTTGCTTTGTAAACTTCTCTCTGTCTCCAAATTTGAAAAGTGGGAAAGACAGCAATCCTTAACTTTCCTCTAGGGAACAAGTGAACAGCCAGTCCCCTGCTCCAGGATACTAATAATGACAGGCAGGTTGACAGTGTCATCCTGGTTTTTATCAAGCCCCAGCTTTAGTGTCTTCATTCCTTCGAGTGCAAATGGCCAGAAAAGCATTTTTGACACTTGCACCCCTCATAAAATAAAAGTTTTGTTCCCTAGGGTAAGAATTTACAAATATATTTCAGTTGCCTTGTATTCTTTGCCACTCTCAGTGGATCACACAGAAACAAGGAAGACTTATAGAAACAAGATAAAGATTTAAAGTATATGGATGAAAAGACAGATCTTTTGCTTTTTATCATGGGATTGAAATATAGTTTTGTCAGTTCTCACAATGATTTAAACACAAGAAATAGAACAGTGAGTCTGGATGTCTCCCAAATTTTTGTGTTAAAGCAGGAAAGGAGTCATGTAATCTCCTCATAAAAGAGTTTGCAGACTCTTCTAGTCTCTGCCTTTTGTTCCCTGTGCTGTAAGCCACCTTTCTTCTGGTCATGCTAGGCTTGGGCCAGGTCATAGCAATTGCTTTAGTGGAAAAATAATCCTTCTAAAAGATCAAGCAGGGAAGATTGAAGCATGAGATGGGAAAAATTTCCACAAGCATTGTTATTGAAGAAAATTAAGTTCAACTTCAAATAAAAAAAATCTTCTAATCAAGTCCACAAATAAAAAACCAGGTGCCTATTACAGATGTGATATAAAAATACAGACAGTACAGATGCAATTTCCAGTTTCCTAAGAGTTCGTATGATGCAGGCTTTATTTATTGTTGGAGGAGAGAGATACCAGCTGTGGAAGAACAACTTAAACAACCCAGATCTGTGACTGCTTGGGCTCTGGAGAACTACACTCTGCATTATGTGGACTGCTGCTATGTTTAAGGACTGTTTGCAGCTTAAGGACTGGACCCAGTTTGAGGATTTTATCATGTTATATGTTTTTCCTTTGTTTTACTGTGTGTCCCTGCTGGAATTTTCCATCCCTCAAGGCTTGTAACCCAGCTCTGATTGGTCCCTGGTTGCAGCAGTGTAGCGTCTCCTTGTATGGTATGCACCCGCCTCTGTTTTCCCAGTTTGGAAGCTTTTGCCTTCTATGGCAAACTCCTCCCTAACTCCTCCCTAAACCCCTCCCAGGTTCCCCCCCATTCTAGAACCTTCCTTAATTACCCTTTAAATGCCGGGAACCATTTTAATAAATCGTCCATTCCAGTTCACTCTGCATCACCCCTCAGAGTGTAACCGTTCCTTCCCGTTTCCCTTCAAAGACCGCAATTTATCATGTATATCTCTTAGCTAGAGCTGACATCATTTAGGCGTTTCACTTGTCAGACCTTTGCCTCACTTCTAAATAGAAAATCATATGAGGAGACCTTTTTTATCAATTTTGACTCCTTTCTTATGCAGGCACACAGTCACTGATTTTGGGGGATTTTGTTTTAAGCAGAGAATGAAAGTTAAACCATAATATCTTGGTTTAAGCCTAACTAAAGGGGCTTTTTTATACTATTTCCCTTATGATTATTTTCTCTATTTTTTCCCCTCCTTTCCCTTAGAATTGATACTTTTGTGGTATGCTTAAAAGACTCCTACACTCCTTAGGCAGACAATTAAAAAATGCAATGGAGTTTTTCCAAAACGCTTGCATTTTTTCCATGTTATGCACCTCACGGACATATTATAGGGGATCAACCTTTTTCTGCTTTGGTACACAAATAATTGAATTATCACTTTGTTATCAGGCAAAGGAGCAGCTGACAGTTTAAAGTTTAGGGTCAAGTAAAATCTATCTGTGGCTTTTTGGGCAATTATGTTAGGTTACAAGAGTCAAGTGAATATTCATTAGTTGCAGGATGAATACTCTGTATGTAGTAGTAATTTGCATTTCTACATGCTTCTAAACCTAACTCATGACTAATATTGACATAGCAATCACATTATGGCATTATTTCCTTCCAGACAAAGGAATAATTGATTTGTAATAATACTTAAAGTATACCATCTAAACTTTCTGAAGGAGTGACTCCTTTAGAAATCTGATAGATTTAACACTACTTTCTGCCTCTGTTATTGCTGGAATTTCTCTACAGTTTTTAAAAAGGACTTAGACAAAAGAGTGCAAGTTGTAATAACTGACATAATTTTATTAAGCAATATAATTTAATTTTTTACAGAGTTTGATTGAAGGATTCATGTCTGCAACATTTATATCTCAATAGTGAATCATAAGACTTTTAAAGCCTGAAAAGGATTGCCCAGGACAGTATATGATATATAATTGAATCTTAGATACACAAGTTTTATCAAAAAATGCATTGTATTTGCTTAGCATCAGACATCACTCATCTCTTTCAACCATTATAGTTTTACCAAAAGCTTACCCAGATTTCCTTAGTACAGGCCCTAAGCTATATAGCAAAATTTCACTCCTGTACATACCTTTTTTATTGAAAGTTAGGTAAGGAACCACCAAGCAGTATAGAGATGGCTACATAAAACTAGTTTGTGATGATTGCAGAGATAAACAAGTCTTCTTTTCTCAGGAGCTAAAAGTAGATTCACCAGAATCTGTAGTAGTTGCTGACTTCAGCAGTCTTTCATCTTTGAGTTCAAGTCATTTCTATGGGCTCTCTAACTCTTCGCATGTCCCAAGTCAAGGCAGCAAATAAAATTTTTTTCAGTGTTGAATAGACAGGCAGAGACCCAGTCTGTTCTTCTTTCCAATCCATAAAATAGAATGGAAAAGTCAATAAAGCTAGACCTCTCTCCATTGCTCTGGAGACAAACAAAATGGAGCAGGTAGTTCTGCTTCCCATTTTTTTAATATGAATTCCAATGTAAAAGTTCAGAAATGTGTGTGTGACTAGCCATCGCGAACGACGATGCTTTTTTATGCCTGCGCGAATGGATTTATTACGTGGAGCTCAGCGTGCGCGGAACTGGCCCCACCCCCTTTAGCCCTGGGACGCTCCCTAGCCTTGGCCGGGGCAAGCCCGGACGAAGTTGGCAGAGCGAGACCCGCAGGACTCGAACCGGCGTCCTTCCGAGAAGGAGCACGGATCCAGGGGCGGCGGCTTTACCCACTCGGCCACAGCAGCCGGCAAAAGTTCAGAAATACTCTAACACAAAGTATACAGCAAACTACTTCTAAATTCAAATGAGTGCAAAGTCACCATACACAGGTAGTTCAAAAATTTTAACTCACTGAAATCAGTGAAGTGCTAGTTATTGAATCTCATGAGTCCAGAATTTTGTCAATTACATTTTGCCATCAATGTAACAACAAAGGATTAATGAAATTCCATTGAATATGCAGGTCAAAATTCTTCAGAGATTTGATTAAATCTACTTTTTAAAAACCTATCACATCTCACTCTAAGACATGTGTCCTTGATTAAAATTTTCCTGCACATATTTTATTCCAGGACCCTTTTATTTTCTTTTCAGAATTATACTACTTAGAGCATTCATTCCAGCACAGATATTTTTGGGAAAAGTGGAGTTTTTATCTGGATAAACACAGTGGCAAGAAATGTTCACTCAGCCACTTTATCTGCATCTCCACAGAAGATTCATATGTCAGAAGTTATTTGACATAGAAAGACAAAGGAGGATTGAGAAGGAAAGCTATTTTTTTAATTGTGCATATAAATTCCATTAAGTGAGCACATTACATGAGCAACAGTAAGTGAAGGAGAGGAGAGGACATTTTGGAATAAAAAAAAAAAAAAAAGTCCTTTTACTAATGAAAATAGTTATTTGCAAAATACCTGATTCGCACACTGTAGAGGAAGATGTTAACTATATATCTCATGGAAAAGGTGGAATAAATTTCATGTTTGAAATATCTGTGGTTTTGGGAACAACCCTGGTTATGGATCTGATCCTGTGGCCATTTGGCCTGTGTCCTGTGACTAAAAAGTTAGAAATAAAGTGCCTTGCCAACAGAAAAATCTACCCAGTGCTTGCAAAATATGCAAGAAATGTATTACATCTACTGTGTACCTTTTTCTTTCCCACTATTAGGAAAGAACCCAGATCCTTTCCAAAGGAAGGTAGTGAACAAATTAAACTACCCTATAGGTTACTTTGTTGACGTTTTTATCACTTTTAAGTTTTATCATTTCCTAAGATAATTTTTTTAACTCCTGTGTTTCCATCATACTCTTCTTCAGCTACTGAAAATCAGGTCATCCACTGGACAATTTGCTGGCCAGATAGACAGCTCAATTAGCAAAATTACATACTGAACATGTATATCAGTTCCTGTTAACCCCCCTCACTGTAGTATCTAAATACCCCAAGAGTAATTATTTATTCTCAGAAGTTATCAACTCGATCTATAGAAGCAATACTGATACCATTATACTGATATACCGTGTAAAGGCAGAAATTTCACATAAAACTCACTCTGGGTCACAGTGGCCAAAATAGAAGATGATTTCGTGATTATATTTTTCCCCCTCAACTTTATTTTCTTTCTGTTCCCTGAACACAGCCCAGAACAGAATGAGAAGCATAGGAATTTTTTGGTATCTGAACCAAGCTTCTCAAGAGTCCTTATTAAGAGGATGGTTTCTTCTAAACCATTCACTTTCCATGCAGGAGCCCAACAAACCAGTGTAGAAACCCTGTAGGAGAGGAAGCTACTCAACAGCTCCTCAGGCTTCCTACTGGAGTTAATAACTCGAGACAGCATGTGCAGCTGTTGTGAGAGAACTACACAGCTTGGATACATAGTGAGGTATGAGAAATCTGGCATTGCCAAAGTAAGTGATAGGCCTAGAGTTTGTTATTCCCCTTATGGCCAACTAGAACATTTTTAGGGGAGACAATAAAGATTTAAAACTAATTTAAAATTATTTATTAAAAATGTTTGATCTTTCACAAACTCCTTTTTATATCCTGTCTAATTTTGAAAAGCTTCTTCTCAAATCTTACTTTAATTTTACTCTGGTGAAATACAATGAAGCTTCCTTTGGTTTGTATCGGTGTAATTGATATCAGCATCAGGCACACTGTCTCCATTGTAAGCAACTCATGAATGGCTATTCTTCATGGTCATATAAAATGATACATAGATATTGGTAGAAAAAGAGGTCTCTTGGCACAATCATTACTTTTTCCATTTTCTGTAGACAAACAAACCCATAAAACAGAACTGACAGATGTTATAACCCAAGAAAATGAAAGAGAAAACCCAAAAGAACAGAAGAACTAAAGAAATTCTAAATAAAGTAAGACTGTGACAACCTGCTGGAATACACCTGTTTGTATTCCAGGATTTGGAAAACATAAAAGCTATATAAAAAATGTTATTACAATTGCTGTCCTTGCTAGATCAGGGTGCTGCAAAGTGAAGTAAAAAGATCCCAAAACACTTGTTTGGGTTGCGTGATAGTTTCCTTCTATTTGTAATATATTGGCTCTGTATAAATCAGTCCATATTAACGTGTCTTGAGTTTTATTTAAAAAAACCAAACAAACAAAAAAAACCCACCTATTTTTAACTTTGCAATAGCTGAGTATGTGATTAATTATACTCACCTCTTTCAATGTTCAAAATAAAAATGTGGACTTTTCCACATACAGTACCCAGAGCATGTTGTGATTTAAAAATAATAATTAATATATTTATAAAATTTATAATTTCAAATAACTAAAATTCTCAGAATCTGAAGGTTTCTTTCTTTGTTCAAACTATTACCTGAAATTCAGCCTAAGTTACATCTGACTGTAGTTGGAAACCTCTGAAGTATCTGCTCTCAGGCTGAAGCTACCCTCAACTCAGAGGAAAAAAAAATGCTGTTCTTTGAAAATAAGTCTTTGCACAGAAATATGCACAGGCTAGAGAGATTTACCAGATTCTCTGATTTGAGAGTGGTTTCAAATGTAACAATTTCAAAGATCTCACTTAATAGATACCACAGTTCAGGCTGCAGACTGGAGGTTTTAGGATTGTAGGAATTAATAATGGATTGCATTGAATAGAACACAAACAGCACACAAAAATCCTCACACTGACAGAGAGTTTTTTCCTACTTTTCCCCTGTCCTGGGGCACATGTAGCTGAGGGAGACAAATGTAACTCATATTACCACCAATGATTAGTGTTTCATAACAGCATCAAACTTCGTTAGTAAAGCTGAAAGCTGGCTTTCAGTAGTTTAAACTGGATTTAGCTCCAAGCTCTGCAGTTCTATAATTTTCTGACTTTAGACTTATTCAGATTCCAACACAGAATCTGACATTTTGAAAGGGAAATGTGTACGTACATATACGCATCCATTTCTATTTGCCTGTGTTTGTGGATATCTCTCTTTACCAGTCGTTCTGTCTATTTAGCTGTTTATTTGAGTAGTGACAGTAATTGGAAACCAACATTATAGAAATATAATTGCAAATACAGAATTAACCAAGCAAGCTATCTTGTCCTTGTAAAATTGCTCACTGAAGCATAAACAGACATAAAGCCCTTCGAAGTACAATGCATGCAGAGCTATTGTAAGGTTCAATTAATGTTTTTTTAAGTGGATTAGGATGCTGAATAAATTGAAGATAAGCACAGGAGAAATGGTGCATATGTGTTTATATGTGTTTAAAATCGGTCTCTATAGCTTTCAGACTTTATATATTCTGGATGCTTTGCAATAGTTGAGTAACACAAAGGAGCCATAAACCTGACTTAACCAACCAGTTAAGCTACATTAACGGGTACTTTGTATCCTTGTAGTGAATGCCTTGGGTCATCGGATTAATTCAAAGCAGTTGGAGTAAAGGAGGGAAGGCAACATTTGAAGTAGGTGAGAACCCTTAGAGCTTGAACCCCAGCCAACTGACATCAGTAGTAAGATTCCCATTTGTCTTAAACTGCTGATCATAATTAATCTAATTTAATGGATTGCATCAGCCATTTCCTTTGCACTTTAGTGTCTAGTGTTGACCTGTAAAACTGTTTGTTAGCTTTTTTCAACTTAACAGCCAGGGACTTCAGCGTGACCTAAAACACAGAGCATCAGCTGTTGATTTTTAAAAGTAAATACAAAACTATAGTTGCACTGTTGACAGAATTTCTGCAATAAAATTCTGAGCCATACTTTGGTTGCTTTCAGTGACTGCGGGTGCCTGAGTAATTCTCTGTTGCTGATGATACAGCTTGAATTATTTGGGTGTTGTGGTAGTTTCAATGATGAATGCCTAATCTCTTCACTCTAGTTTATGTTCTTTCTTATTCCCTCCCTGTCTCATGGCTGCAATGACATTCTTTGCACAGGCCTGACAAAAGCTTAGTGAAGCTGACACTGGTCTCCTCTCCTTTTTCTCTTACTGATCACTAGAATCCAGAAAGCTTTTTCAGACTAGCATAAGTATTGTAAGCGATAAGCAAGCAAAAATTAGGAGACTCATTCTGGTCAAGTTTCCATAAGCTTCAAAAATCCCAGTGGTCGTTTCTGCTGAGGATTTTTAATGATAATACCCAAGTTGTAAAACCTCATTAATGTGTTTCCCTTACACATATCACCTTAATTCCCCTCAGCCTTTACACTTTCTCCCTGCTGTTTTTGATATTCCATATGTCTGAACTGAAACTGAAGCTGCCAAGCATGGTTTTCTACAGAATTTGTTAAGATAGCTACACCAGTTCTTATCTTTAAAATTTCATAAAGAAGCTAAATCCAATCTTTGTAATATTACCAATTTGATGACATTTTTTAATATATAAAATTAAAGATACAAGACACTGTAGATGTGGGTAAATGTTACAGAAAACCCAGATCACTGTCTGGCAGTGTTAGCTTTTAAAAACAGTGGGATTTTTATTTTGTCCCAGGCAGTTGCTCGGCTGTCAGTCAAGAATCTTGTTATACATTACTCTGATGTCAATATCTGACAAGACTTTTGAGTGTCAGGACAAATTGTTAGACGTAGATGTAGTCCCATATCCATGTATAACGAGGCCCATGTAGAACAGTTGCCAGTGGTAGAATCTTGTCTGATACATTATAATAATTGTTAGACCGGCTCCTCGAGACCTCATACATTAAGTAACTACATCAGAGCCTGAAATTCATCTGTAATTATGAACAAAACTCAATAAAATTACAGGCTCAATTGAAGAAGTCAAGGATCCATAACTGTTTGTACTTTTTGATTCACAATTGTAAAAATATCATGAGATTTTTTCATCCCTATAGTTATTTCAATATAGCAATATTCATATTTTCCTTTCCTTTCATTAAAGACATGGAAATGTGTGAAATTTTTGTTAGTGTGCCTAGACATTGAAATATCCTACAAATTACAGACAGCTGGCAGAATAGGAGGGGTAGTAGCAAGAACTGAAAAGAGGAGGAAAGGAATGTGTGCATGTTACACACTTAAATCCCACCAAGTAAGATCACCATGAAAGCACATAGGAAGCATGTTTAAAATTCATCAGCTGTACAAAAGCACTAAGTTATGCCTTATTTACATGGAATTTAAGCTTTTTTTTGTAGATTCACCACTAAAGACACCAATTTGGTGGACTGATTTCTGCAAAGAGGACAGAAGTACAGCTTTCAGATATTGTCTAGTAGTAATGTCCACAATTATATAGCAGATAAGGGTGTGCACAAAGCAATTCAGAATCTTCAGTCTGCAAAGAAATGCAAGTCTTTCAACTGAAAAGCAATGGAAGATGCTGGAGACAGCACAACATTTCAGAAAGGCATTCACTGTGAAAAGAGAAGTTGAGCTATAAAGATAGGAACAGGCATATCTAAATCTGTAAGACAAAAGAAGTGAAGGAGTCTGATAGTGTGATTAATTTGCCTAAATATAGGTTATTTCATATTATCTGAGTTACTTTAATGTACCTGAGGTGTAAATGTGAAGCTGAGAGCCAGAACATATGATAATCCTGTGCCTTTCTGATGCAATAGCTGGAGTACCCTATGTATCTGGATGGCTCCAGATCAATATAGTGAGTCAGGTGAATCACACCCTGGCTCTGCTTTCATTTCTCTACCTGAGACTTTTCTACACTGCCTATTGCCATGGCAACTTAACAAGGACTATCTCCTTTCTCTGAACACAGGCCATAAAGGGCCAATATCAAATACAGACTAAGTCCACACTGTTGACATTTACATCATATTATTAATATTTAAAACCTACAGTCCTACAGCGACACTGTATTCAAGAAGGATGCTTTCCTAGTATGTGTGCATCCTACATACACACAACTCTTTTCTATTCTTAGGTATTGTAGCTGTAAATCTTTGTCCTGGTTTACACGAAAATTCTGGTATCCAGCTTTTCTTTTTTCTCCAAACACTCCCTTTTGGCATTTTGGTGTTTTGCCTTCTTTAAAGAGACTGAACATTTGAACACATGCAGTGACTGCCCAGGTGTTGCAAGAGACTGGACTATTGGTGCTCATGGCTCAATCCAGAGTGCTTTGCTAACAATGTGCAGAGTGGCCACCCAGGCCAGGTTCTGAAGGCATGCACATCTGACAACGCAGGCTACAAGCTGGGTGTTGAACAAGACAAGGGAAGAGGTAAATTCTGAAAGGTGAGATAGTGTTTCTTTTTCCTTAAACCGATGACGCAGCTGTGATAACTCCCTGGAAAACATTCACACCCAGCCTGAGGGTATTCATAATTTGTTAATGAACCATAATGGGCCATAATGGACTCAGCTGCACTGACATAAGAGAGAGCTGCAGCATCTTAAAAGGTGTCAAAGACTCAAAAATTATCAGGTAACTCACAATATTCCATCATCCTGTGTAAAACTCCCCATCCCAGGAAGGTACAAGAGGTGTATCCACCTGAACCTGAGCATATATTCTGAGTTTTGGGGCTTCCACCCCCACCTCAATGGACTCAGACTGCACCTGCCACTTCTACGGGACCACAACCACCACTTTGACCAATGAACATTGAAATTGCAACAACCAAGTCTCTTTGTTGGATCCAACAGGTGCTTTGTGGGTCCTTCCAATCACCTGGTGGATCCACAGTCCTGCTCTGAATGCTTGTATCAGCACTGCAGCCTCACTCCGGTGCCACACAAGCATCTGCTGATATGAAATCCCAGCTATCTGCTATTTCCTGCCAGCACTGACTTTCCAACTATTCCTGCGTGTTTTCTGGGCATGGGGGAGGTGAACCATGTGGAAAGGTGGCCATTTTGTCTCTGTCCTGGTGTCACGTGTTTTTGCAGGTGGGGGAGGCCAACTGCCATCTCAGTTTGGTCTGGTGGGCGGGGCTTGGGAAGTTTCCCCTCATCATTTGATTTAGCCTGGTTTTATCAGTACTGTTATTGGTATTCTTCTTGGTAAGAAGTTATTTTTTCACTTACATCTTGGCGTATTTGGTCTCTCTCTTTGTACTGGAGAAACCAAGGGCATTGAATCCAAGAGAGGAGACTTCTGTCTGAGGTCTCCACCCCTCCAAATTGTCTCAAACCAAGACAACCTCTTAACCTTAAACTGGGTATCCTTGAATCTAGCACCAAGGTAGGACTAGTTATTTCATGTTTCAGGTTTTTTTGAAAAACTTATTTAGAACTAATCACTTCTGTTGGTGAAATGAAGTGACTTTTGGACCAAAAAAAAGGGAAATCTTTCCAAACTCACAGCAATACTACAAACTGAGATTTGGTTGAGAAATGAAGTACATTTTACCCAAGCAGTATTGTGAAGTGTCTTTAAGTGGATAAATATTACTTTTAGTGCTAGAAATAAGAAAATACTTTAAAGGTAATACTTCTTCTCTTATAAAGGGTAATTTGATCTTATATCTGCTTATATTTTATGTCTTTGTGCTTGGTTCAACATCAGATCTCATTTGTGCTTCATTGCATTTTGAAGACAACTGACTACACAATGTTTCCTGGCACCCAGAGTTTTAATCAAAACTGAATGGGAATGCAGACATCTTTTTGATCAACAGCATCAGGATATTATCTGGAGCACTGTTGGAAATCCACTAATACAGTCAAATTTATGAAGTCTCTCAGTGTACAAACAAGCATGCCTATGGAAGATTTACACCAAAACAAACTAGTTCTTAAGAGATGACTTGATCCATGGACATTTGATGACTGAATATTATTACATGACTGTAGGAGTACTAGGCAACAAAAAGGCTGTGATTCCATAAAGACAAAACAAAGACACATGGCATCCTTCCTTTGTGGCTTTTGGTGTCAAGCCCAGATGCATTTTTTCTCAGATCTCTACCTTTAAAAAAAAAAAAAAAAAGGACAGGCAAATAACTTGGTTAACATAACTTCACTTAAGAGACCTACATTTCTTTCTTTGCAAGATTACTTTACAGTACTAGCATGTTCTCAGTTTTGCTTTACCCATATTTCTGAATACTATACAGTTTAACACATTCAGTTTATGACTCTACTAAATTGTGGAAGATACATTGACAAACTTGTTTTCAGTTACCATACCTTGTACTTCTGTGTGCTGACAGTATATTCTATTTTAGTGGTTGGTTATGAATTGCCTTAAGTCATCTGAACGGCATGATCCAAAGACGTTCATATTTCTTTCCTTCCCTGATGGCAAAGAACTACTTTCCTTCCTTTCACAGCCTTTTTTTAAAAATTATAATTAGTCTAGAGTCTTGCCTCTACACTCATTCATCATTCTCTCCTATTAGTCTTATCACTCTGTAGGGCTTGAGAGAATTGGCTAGTAACATCACCAGTAACTCAAGTTTGAAATAAGGCTATCAAAACAGATAGGCTTACATGCCAGCTCCTTGGACAAATTGTAATTTTAAAGAATGGGGCAAAGTGGTAATAAGAGGAAAAACTTCCACCTCTGAGAATCCTGATGTACTTCTGTCACTTTTCTGTATTTCTATAGGCAATTTTCTGTACTTAACAAGTAGAAGGCAAAATCAATTATAATACATTTCAGTTAATCATTTAATTATTATTAATGTTGTCCTATGCTGGTTATTATACTAAATATTCATTGCAATATTTTGAAGTAAGCATCATTGCCATGGTTTAGGAATGAGATTCTCCAATTTAGTGCTCCCACTAAAACCATGCTGCTGATTGCTCCCCCTTACCCCTCTCTCCTTCTCTCTGCAGGTGGCTGGAGAAGAGAATTGTAGTCACAAAAAGTAAAGATCACAGGTTGAGAAAAGCACAATTTACTAAAAACAATGAGAAAAGAAAACAAACAGTAGCAATATTAACAATAAAAGTGTACAAAAGAGAGAGTGATTCACATGCAAAAATGCTCAGCACAGAGCCCATGACACAACTGTAACTTTTACCCCTGTCTCAGAACCAATGCCACCAAACTGTTCTCTCCAACTTGGAAACAATGCTATGCAAGCACTCCCTCTGGCTCAGGATAACACCACATTTACTCAACCAGAAGGAGCCTCTTCTCCCTAGAAGAGACTGCTTTTCTCCTGCCCCCAACAAGGATGTGAAGTGGTATAGAATAACCTCCATGTCCTGGCCATGCTCCCTCCTGACCACTGCAGAAATTAACCCTGTCCTGGCTGGAATCACAATAATTGTGTTTACAGTTCTAAGCTCTGATGTATGAAACTCCACTCCTGTGGAAGTAAATTGTGACTGCCCAATTTTTCTCCCTTAAAAGTTATTCTGTTGTCATGATCTCCAGCTTTTAAAGTCACAAAAGTACATGGCAATAGTAATGGAGAGGTTAGAAAGGTTTTCTCTCTGGTCTAATAGTTAGGAAAACACAAGAAGTTAATTGCTGTGCTTTTTGTGAATTAAGGGTGCCTTTAAGCAACTGAAACTCTATTAATGCTTGTGAGGAAATTATAGATTCACCCATGTATGCAAACAAGCTATTACTAAGTTAATGTACGGTATTACACTGTCTTAGGAAATCAACTTTCATATCACAAAACAACCTCAAACCTTACGAAATTTAAGCAACTAAATCCAACAAGAATTTCTACTTTTTAGGTGCTGATTATGAAACAATAGAGGATCTGAACCATTTCTGAAGGCTGAAAGAATACCAATAGATGCAGAAAATGACTATGTCAGCTTACTCAACATGTTCACAGCCTACATCTTCCAATGAGCCACAGAAAGTTCATGAAATGGATTTTACTCTTTACATTTTAAGGTCACATTTTTAGACATCTGTAGTCATGTTCAGAGAAAGGTACTGGCATAACTTAAAATATGTAAAATTTAAATGGTTAAATCTAAGAAAGATTTCTCTCAGAAGTAGTAAAGAGAACTGTCATTTCTAAGGCGTGAATCGTCTGACCAAATGCAGACAAGATAAGATAAATTCACCTTAAAAGTAATTACTTCTCTCCATTAACTCTACAAAGAACCTAAGCTGGCTGGCCAAGGTGACCAAATGAATCAGAGCACCACAATGCACTGAAACCTAGAAGCTTCATCCCCACAGGATCATATGAAATGTTGGAATTAAGTATTTACTTAGATTTGTAGTCAGTACTAAGACAAAGACATTTCTTGCAGCTTTGTTGATCAAGACAATTGGCAGGAACAATAATTTACAAACAAGACATATTTGAACACATGTCCTTTTTGAGGATACAGACACCTCATTCCTCATTAGATTTGGCTTATATTCTCCTTCAAACTATAGACTTTAGGATTTTTTCTGGACTCTGACAATCATTTCTACATACACAGTAGCACACCCTCAGTAGATGCGTTCAGAGATTTTCTCCACACACAACTGGAAATACTTAGTCAAGTGGAAATACAAGCTTGAGGATGTCTAGAACTCGTGTCTCTTGCTTGGTACTGACTGCTCCAGATACTTGTCTGCTATGCAGAAAGTAGGTGGAAGTAAGAAGCTGCTCCACTGCCAGCTTTGTGTTGAAAAACTGGACTACTGTAATGTCTTTGTATGCCAGGCCTGTTTGTCCACCAGACATGCTCCAGGAACTTAGGCAAATTTAGGTATCCTCTTTAATAAAAAGATGTACAACAGCAGACCTTATAAGAAAGCTATACATATAATTACAGCTGACAGTGTACCTCTGTATGCAGGGAAACCACAGGCTAGTTCACATGGGTCATACCTACATTAGCCAACTAAATGAGGCTAGAACTGTTCTCTGACACTAAGTCAAATAAGTACAGGAGTATTAGGTAAAATCTTTCTTTGTCTGAAAGAGGATGCTTGGCTCCAGAGTTACTTTTGTGAAAGGTGCCCAGCCTCTCCTAACTACTAAACAAGCCTGGGTTGTTCCCAAAAGCAATTTTATGAGCTACTTTTTTGCATTAAAAAATGGGCTGCTTGAATCCTTTCCCTTGACAGCACATTGTCTCCTCCACAACTTGAAAAAAACCTGCAGATTTCATCAGTAAACCTAGATTTCTGAAATAATTTGATTCAACCCCAAAGGGCATTAAGGCACACTTATCAGACAGAATGAGTCTGAACAGCCAAGAAGGACTTGTTAAAAGACATTTATGAGCTTAAGACATACTGAAAGTCAGTTGTTTTCAGACTGCTAAGTCATTGCATTTGGCAATAGCACAGATAAAAGTGGATTTTATCGCTACACCTCTTTGAGGAAGAGAACAGAGAAAAATGAAGGAGACATCAAAGGGTGCAGACGAAGATGAATGAAACCATGAGATTAGGAGACTCAGTATTATGCTAGAGTCTATCTATGAACTATAGAGAGCCTTAACTAGCAAAGTCATCTGCAGCAGCCCAAAAAGCATAGTTTTATAGTAGTATGAGATGACTGTGTTAGTATTTATTACTCCCTGTTCTGTGTATCTCTTATTTACTTAGATGGCAAGCTCTTTGGAGCTGACACTATCTCCAGGCAAACCCATGAGGAACATGAATAACATGTTCCTCATACATGAGCTTTCCAGGACAATAAAATGTGCATTGGTAAGATTAAATACTAAAGACAGAAGACACTGTTTAAAGTAATTTGTATACATATATTTATTTTAGATCTCTAATCCATCATTAGCTGGGAAGCTTTCAGACACATGAAATAAAACTAACTTTTTTAGTTCTCAGTTACAGCTTCAGTCAAATTTATCATTTACACTCAGGAAAAGATTGTCATGGTTGGTGTTGCTCCAAACCCTCCTTATGCCAGGACAGAGATCTAGGATATTTTGTACCATGGAGAATTCTCAATATCCAGCTGGAAAAGATTTTGAAATTGCAGAAACGGATATATCATCCCTCAAAAACTGAGAAATTTGGGATAACCTAGGTTCCTTAAAAATATATAAATGGTACCGGAGGTCTTTTCAGCCCTGATGTAGGAAAAAATAACAATAACCTCAAATGTATTTGTTTCTTCTTTCAGCCTCAGGCTAAATATTTCAAGGAACTTCCTGCAAACATTGCCCTGAATTTCATCTGAAAATTCTGGGAAAATAAATGTAGGGGGATTTTTTTTTCTTCTTATGAATATGAAATACAGTGTATAAAGTAATTCCTTATCAGAGTTATGTAAAACCTTGGAGAAAGTATGACAATACCATCCTTATTCCCTTATCCTCATTGCTGTAAACATTTTTCAGAAATAATATTACACATTGGACATGAGGAACAGCAACATATCCAAGTGGAACTCATCCAAGTCTATTCCACAAGACTCTCACAGGAGCTTTAATGACCTCCACTTATACAAATGGACTACTTAATGCAGAAGAAATTACTGCTAGTATGAATGAAAAGGAGCCTTTGACAGACAGTCATTCACATATTCACAGAATGACTAAAAAAAAAAAATCACCTTTGTATCTTCTTTCTTCTGTAAATTACTGATGCTGCTGGAGACAGAACAAATTAGTGGGTTGTGAGGAGACCAATTCAAGCTCTGATAAATAAATTAGGTTAGCCCTAATATCCTGTTGTGCTCCAGTCTTTTTCTTGTGCAACCCAGAACTGTTGGCATCAAGAGACTTGATGTCAACCATTTTCTTGAGTATTTTCTCCTTTCTTCCCTTCAAATAGTCTTTATCAATAAAGTCCAAGGCAGGGGTCTGGTAACTTCATTAGAGGTAATAAGAAAATAAAATAGTACTGAATGGAGAACATGCCTTCCTAATGCATGATTTTTTTTAATACTTTATTTCAAATGGTGTTTGGACCTACAGCAACCTATTAAGAGGGGTGGGCAGCAAATGAAGGAGGAGGGAGAGAATGAGAAAGTGAGAAGAGTGAGAAAAAGAAACAGGGGAAACAGAGAAAAGTTCCGAGTCAAAGAAAAAGGTAAGAAAGAAAGGATAGAAGGGAAAAGAAACGCAAAGCAGACATAGGAATGGAGAAAGATGGAGAAAGAAAAAGAGGGAGAGAGAAAGAAAGAGGGGAAAAAAGAAGAGAAAGAAAGAATGGGCAGATTCAGCACAAAATGACAGTGCTACCATAATGGCCCCAAGCAGAAAAGATTTTTTATCAAGTTGAAAAAAATTGCAGTTAAATATGGAAAATTCAAATTAAATATTTAATGAAAAGAATATTACTTTGCTGACTGAAACAAACTAGACAGCACAGCTAAAAATCAAAGCCCTGCTGCCTACTTATGCTTTGTCATTGCCTTAAGACTACCCACAGAGAGTACTCATGAACTCAGGTTTCATGGGTTTTACCTTTAACTGTAAATTTCCAGACTTTAGTAATTGCAGGCTGGCCCCTAGAGTTCTTTTGATGTTGCTTTCTAGGTGAATCTTTTTAAGGTCAAAGTTGTTTTTCAATGGAACATACAATTCTATTTCTGCAGTGGAAAACAAAATTTGGTAGATAGCAGAGCACCTTCTTAAGCATGGCCAAAGCACATGGAAAATGGACAATCCATTGAAGATCCTGAGATTAGCTCAGTTAGTTAGAGTATTGTGCTACATGGTAGACAACCACTAAGGTTGTGGGTTTGATCCCTGTACAGGCCATTCACTTACGAAGTGGACTTGGTGATCCTTGTGGGACCCTTCCAAATCAGAATATTCTGTGATTCTGTGATCCACATGCATCTATTAAAACTGCTGAAGTTTTATAGAAGATAAGCAAGGGAGTACAGCAGAGTACGGAAAAATCAGCAGGCTACCAACAAGGCTGACAAATATAGGCATTTTTTTTCTTACTCTTGTTTTTTGATTTTTTTTTTTTTTTTTATTCTTTCTCAAGTACTAACAGTAACTTCAGGGAGAAAAATAATAAACTGAATCTAAAGATTTATTAGATTGCACTCAGCTGGATATTTTACCTGAGGCAACATGTTGGTCGTGTATTTTGAACTAGGCTATGATTTGACATAAGAGCTGGGATTGTCCCATAACATTCCATTTCTGACTTTTTTTTTTTTTTATTTGAACAACTGTCTTGATATATGAAGCTAACAGCTTTTATTCCAGGCAACATTAATTCCTGCCATATCCTATAGCAATGGGACTAAAGACACTGCTCTCTGTTCAGAGAGCATATAGCGCAACTAAGCCCAGAGTCTCATCAGAGACTGGGAATTTTGCTGTTCAAACAGTAGACATGGAAGCAACAAGTTCATGTGCTGAAATAGAAGATTAACTCCCTAAGTACTTGGATATACAAAAACTTGCTGGAAATAACGACAAGAAAAGTTAGTTTCATTCTTTTAATTGAGGACATTAGTGTATCCAGAAACTGTTTCTAACAGGAGTCATCTTTCTTTGTGAGGAATTGAGTTTGAGAAACTTTCCTCTCCATTCTTTTTTCCATTCCATTCCCTGAAATTTAAGGGGGGTTTAAACCATACTCCTGTATGTGTTCTTTGCATCCTATTCTTGAAGTACAGTTTTATATTTTTACCCCTAAGAATGACTTGATATGGGCAGTCTACTTAAACATTACCTATTTAAACATTACCTAATCTTTTTAATGAGGAAAATTAAATGAAAAGGCATTTAAAAATAAATTAAAATTATTTTCATTTCTGTAATGGTTACCAAAAATAAATCTTCAATAATTACAATTTAAAGCAATTAGGAGAAGAGGTAAGTATACCCATGTAATTGATTTGAATGCATCTATTTATTTTGAGTAATATTGTATATTTCTTAAATATTTATTATTTCAAACAAACAAACCAACCCCAAACCAAATACCCAAACCAATCAACCAAATGAAAAAAAAAGCAACACAACAACAACAACACAACTAAACAAAAAAGAAACAACAACAAAAAAAAGAAACAAAAGCCCCTCTCTTACTTGAAAAGCTGAATAAGAAGCTATAAAAAATATGGAATCTTTGATTATATCCATCCTAGTAAGAAAAAGCATGTCAGTGCATTAGTTCAAATGGTGGCCTTCATGACTTTTCACTCTTTAACTATAGCCTCCTGGCTATGCTGGCTCTCAGTCAGTGTTCAGATAAAGAAAAGGGAACAGCACATGTCAATAGCTGTTTTCGTATTGGACCTGGATAGGATCTCTGCTTTGCCTTATGGATTTAAGTAGCTACTTAGTGCCATGTCATTCAGTTTCTGCTTTACTTACTAATTGTTAATAAATGTTCCTACACTATCAAAACCAGATACAGGTCCCCTACTCTTCTGTCATCCTCACTGCACAAATATTAATTAATCTGATCACCACTTACCAAATCATCTAGTTCCCTTCAGAACAGGATTGGGCTGGATTCTGAGGAGCTGATTTGGTCCAGAAAGCAGAAAAAGTACAGTGGAAAGCTTTGAATTGATCCCTACTGAAAAGTCCTCTGACACTATGCCAGAAGTTTTCTATCCTCAAATAATTTCATCTCTCGCATCATAAGGTAATACTTGCATCAGTTTCATGACACACACACAAAAAAACATGTTCTGCAAGCTGAAGCATAGTCACTATGCCTCCTACTCACCTGTGCATACACACATGCACACACACAAGAAATTTTTATCTTAGGTTCAAAGAAGCCAAGGACCAAGTGCTTCATGGAAAGGGCACATCAATCTGCTCAGGAAAAGGTAAGGTGTGAGCACAGTGGTTGCATCACTGGGCATTATGTGGTAGAAGAGTCAGGAATTACTCCTTGAGACTAATGATTTTAATATTGTAGTTGTAGGCCATGTACCCTCTTGGACTTCTTTCTGCCACAGTGGGTAAGGATCCCATAGCAGCAGGTGGACTTACACTCCCTTCTTCTGAAAAAAACCCTTAGTTTATCAAAATAAGGTAAAAATTTTGTGTCAGATGGGAATTAGTCTAATTCACTACTAGTCGAAATTCAAACCACAGTCCTACCATGAATTGCAAAGCCATAAACACTGAGAAAAACAAGTTCATGAAATTGTTATTAATTTTTTTTCAATAAGCAGAGAGTTAGTTCAGTGTTGGGTATTTTTAAAATACTCTCAGGAAGATTATGACCCATTATCAGTGTTCTGAGATTTGAACTTGTCACAGCTTTCCTAATATAGAGCAGAATGTGATAATGTGATCTAAGCCATCACCAGCTGCTTCATTGAGACAAGTACCTCCATAACCAGAAGAACTAATGAACCATGGCCATCAATGAATTTGCCTTGATTTATTTTGAGGTTTTAGCTTCTACTACAGCTAAACCTGATCTTTGTTAGTCTTATCAGACTTTTTCACAAGACACAGTTTGATCAAGGTGTGGAATTTCTGGTGCATTTTAATGCACAGTCTTTGATTGATTGGTTTCCCAGAGATTTGGACAGTTACAGTGCCTCTCTCCTTTTGTTAACTATGTATTAAGGAAAGTTACAATTTTGCATAGTTTCCCTCAAGGACAGCTTAAGTAGAGACTC
Source organism: Scytalopus superciliaris (assembly GCA_013400415.1). Classification (NCBI taxonomy): domain Eukaryota; kingdom Metazoa; phylum Chordata; class Aves; order Passeriformes; family Rhinocryptidae; genus Scytalopus; species Scytalopus superciliaris. The sequence continues at coordinate 74,438 of VXBX01006388.1, forward strand.
TTTCCTCAGTGCTGTTTGCGGAAAACTATCTTCTTGTCTCTAAAGTCTGTTTAAAACAAGCCAAGAGATTCACAAGTTTTTATGACAGTATGGATACTATCCTCTTGTCCTGCCTCTTCATTCCTCCCTCTTCACTCATGTTAAGAGCTTGGTCTCACAGTATTCCGTTGGGAAATACAGACACACACAAAAAAAACTTCTCATTCTTCTCTATTTCACAAATCCAAGTGTGTTTAAGATTTCATTCAAGAAAAAGGAAGTATGAATAGCATTTACAGAATGTTTGTGTTAGATACTTGAGAAAATAGTGTCTCAATCATGGTATCCAAGATAATATTAAAGTATCTAAGGTAATATAAAAGTATTTATCTAGCTTTTTATAAGACCATNATCCAGTTCCCCAGTTCACAGAGGAACTTGGAGATGAAAACATAACTTTGAGAAAGGAGATATTGAAAGGAAGCCTGAGAAGGATTAAATTGACCTCAGTAAAGTGCTCCAGCTGAAATGCTAAAACGAATCAACAGAGACCTACAACTAAGACATTCTGAGCTGTATCCTACCTGAACTGCTTTAGTTTCATCTTATAGGCCAGTCATTGTTTTTTACATACATGCTTTGTCTTCTAAAAACTGTACCAGCAGAGAAGTTAAATCAATAAATAAAGCCACTCTTAATTATACTGAAACTAGCAAAAAAATGGAAAAAACTAATCACTCATTGGTCACTCTGCTACAGCCACTCCCACTGGTGAGCAGTCTTCTCAAAGGCAGTGAAATCCCATGCACCATTATGATAGCATATAAACAAGACTTACTTGCCTTACTGTGTCCATTGCCCCAACTTACTGAAGACAAAAATGCTTTGCATTCCTCCATTCACATAATTTGTTCAGTGTGCACCACCTATGCCCTTACTGCCTTTCACTGACTTTATGAATTTCCAGATGAATGTTTTCTTTCAATCAAGAACAGTTGCTGACCATCAGTTTTTTGCTTTCCTTTACATTCCTTCTTTTTACCCTCTTCAGTAATCTAAAATTCCTTATATTATCTTTCCATAATATGTTCATTTCTTCTCTACCCAGCTTTGTACCCCTCAATGTCCATTCCCAGCACTATCAGAAATTTTAAGTTCTTAGAATGTGCTATCTGTCATTTTCTTTGCAAAGGAGCTTTCTATTCCTGTCTCTATCTTGGGAGATACCGATCTATTCAATTCTCCAAAGAAACAGGGCAGAATAAAGGAGACGGCTTTACTCAAACTGATGGGGAACTGAGTATCTGCAAATTTTGCTCAGTTTTTTTTTTTTTTTTTTAATTGATATATCATTCAGAGGTATTGGGTTCTGTTCACATAGAGAAAAAGAAATACCATCAAGTTGAGAAGAATGAATCTCTTTGCTTTCACACCATAATAATGCACTTCAAGTGTTAAATAAATTCATCCAACCAAGTGATTAGTCCCATTGGACTGTCCCTTCAGACTCCATAAACATAAGTGGATAATCTTACCACTTTTGGAAAGATTAAAAGAGCTGAGAATTCAGTGAAGAGCAAAAGGAGAAGGAGAGAAATAATACAATTAATTTGCTAAATTATTTGTGGTCTGAAAATCAGATTTAGGGATGCTAATAACATAGTAAAAACTACATGTGGCAAAAATAATGAAAATCATTAAGACAATAAAAAAAAAAAAAGTAGATGTTTTATCTAGACACTTTGACAAAGTTCACATTAAGAATTATGGCTCCTGTCTAGCCCTCCTGTCTGTTTGTATGACCCTTCCTTTATCTTCTCAGAAGCATTATACTAAGCACTGAAGGCATTATCAAACTATATCACACAGCTCTGCAAAGTACTATTGCAGACCCAGAGAGGCAGAGTGGTGCGAAACAGCACAAAATATAGTTTTCCTGGTGCGTCAAGTTGGTGATGGATACATCTTTCTTCCCTCTCTTTCTTGAATGATCTTAATCAACATCATCATGTTATTTTATTTCTGTAAGGCTGAGGACAAGGCTGAGGGCACTGACACTGGCATAAGACAGAATTAGGCAGTCATATTATAGTGCTGTGTGTTAAGAGCGAGAACTGAACATACTGTGCTAAGTATTCATATTCTGAATAGAAACTGTCTACAATTTAAGCACAGATGTGACTGTACATTACATAGAAGTATTTAGTATGTGTTTGCATTTTCTACATGCAGTATTAATGTCTAAGGATGGCCAAACAGTTCAAAGGACACATAACCATTGGTCCCATGCACCATCTGTGCTCTGCATCCCTTTTCTGAGTTCTGTATTATCACAGTTATTCCACTGGCAGCATGGGTGAGAGCTAGGCTGCAAAAAGGCTGATCTTGTCTGTATGAGTTGCTGTCACACTAGCGATCACATCCTGTAATCTTATTATCTTTACTATCTCAGCAGTGACTCCATACTGAGACAAAGCTCAGAACTGTTACACTGGTTGCCTTCTAAGGACAAGCTCCCTCTTGCCTACAGAAAAAGCAGAAAGGAGGGATTATAACTCACAACATTTAAGTTTTACTAACAGAAAAATTATCAAATTTATGCTTATTAACGTAACAAACTCCAACATTCTTACCATTTTAGTCAATGACAAATTTATGTGAAAATAAATAAATTTAATCAAAATTGGACCATTTTTTTAGTGTTGAAACCAAATGTAAAATCATACTCAAACATCAGTGTTCTGAGTCTACTACCTCTAGAATAGTTCTTAGTAGAGAAAAATGGTTCATAGTGACACAAAGCAAGAGGCAGGCAACATGATAATGGACACATTGTCTTCTAACAAAATTCAAGAGAATTTGGCCCCTTATACTGGGATACCCTACAATAACAAGAAGGTATTTACAAAACATAAGCCAGAAAAGAAAGGCCAAAGAGAGTGTAACCCTCTGATAAACAAGAAGGGAGAACTGGTGAGAACCAATATGGAGAAAGCTGAGGTACTTAACAAGTTCTTCACCTCAGTCTTCACTGGCAGTCAAGCTTCCCATGCCTGTTAAGGCCTTGAATCTCTTGGTGGGGACTGAAGGAGCAAAGTCCCACCCACAATAAGCAAAAAGCAGATTTGAAACTGCCTGATTAAACTGAACAGGCACAGGTCTATAGAGCTTGTTGGCATTCCTCCCAGAGTCCTGAGGGAGCTGGCTGATCTAGCTGTCAAGCCACACTCTATCATATTTGAAAAGTCATGGTGGTCAGGTGAAGATCCCAGTGACTTGAAAAATGGAAACATCTCACTATTTTGAAGAGAGGAAGGAAGATCCAGGGAACTACAGACCAGTGAGCCTCACCTCTGTGCCTAGGAAGACCATGGAGCAGATCCTTATGGAAGCAAGGTTAAGGCACATACATGCAAGATGATTATCCAAGAAAGCCAACACAGCTTCAGTAAGGACAAATTGTGCCTGACCAAGCTGGTGACTTTCTGTGATGGAATGACAAGCAAAGACGTGTTAAAAATCAGTCCAATTTTATCTGGTGTACACTTCAAGAGATTTCAGCCACACAAAACTTTGCAAATACTTTAGTTCTTTGGTACCTTGAGTTANTAAAGAGAGATTAAGAGATGAAAGAGTAAAGGAAGAAAAAGCGGGGGAAAAGAACATACTTACCACTCAGAAGGTCACACATTGACAGGTTCAGAGAGAACAGACCAGGGCACACCAAAATGGAGACCTCCTGCGTGTCTCTTTATCTGCTCTGGTCACTGTGGCCACGCCTCCAGGTGGGACCTTTGGTCCACTGACCACTCCCTGTCCCCCCAGCCAAAGTGAGGGGTGCCACAGCCAATTAGGGGGTCCAGGGGTATGGTGTGGGCGGGTTACCAGGCAGGCCTTTGACTGAGAGCCCAGCCACAGCTCCCATGTCCATGTGGCCACAGCCCATGTGCTCTCAAGAGGGCATGTGTGCCTGCAGGTCCAGCCCAGCCCACCCTTCCCCTGCACACACTCACAGAGGTGCTCCCCTGGAAGGTGATTCTGACCCAGCAATAACTGATCTGGTGTGTAACATTCCACTCCATGGGGTCAGAACCACTAGGACAAGGTTTAGCCATCTCTTTTATTCTTGCAGTGGAAGACCTAAGAGAACCTAGCTGACAGAAGAAAAAGTACAGGAGAAAGAGAAAAGCACGCAGCGGGTAATTGTTATATCCATAACCATAAACTAGGAGTTCTATCAATACAGAAACTCTGCTTTATGCAAATCACCGTTTTTCACCCCATCAGTCTTAAAATTGCAAATGAGTTGTAACTCAGAATGTGGGGAGAGAGTTTACACAGTCTGTCTACTGCAGCAGCTGGAACATTTCCTTCTATCCATGGGCAGCAACTGTTTTTGGTGAGGTGCAGCACTCAAAAAGTCTTTGCTTACTTAATAACAACACACTAAGTATTAACCTAAACCAAATACCCACATCCCAGACCACTGCCCCACCACCGTCATCTCTCCCTTCAAGTAGATTTCAGGGGGAAATTCAGGGGGTATCATGGAAAAGAGGTATTCAGTAATATACAATGATCTGGTTGCCACAGGGGAAACTGTTCCTACCAACTCAGTCTAACTTACCAAAAAACTTCAGTGGTTGTTACTCAAAATCTTCACTTTTTACATCTGGCGAAAACTTTTCTGCTGCTACTAACAGTTTGTGTTATCCCTTTTCTCCTTCCCTCTAGGGCCTACCCACTCTGAGGAGGTAGGAAGGGATACACAAATACTTTAGTTATTCGGGGCTTTTTTACTTGCTGTAGCTACTAGAAAATAAACACGTTACAGCAAAACAAAACTTAAAAGCATAAAATAATTATGGTCTTATCCTAGAAACTTCTTTTAGTAAACAGAAAAAGGTGACATATTCATTTTACAGTTTCTAATTCTGTTGCAGCTATCTTTTGTTTCTGGAGTTGACTTTAGTGTTCTAGACTTTTTTGTTCATAGATTTCCTAAGTACAAGTACACACAGGAACTAGAAACAGTTCTTTCCACTTTACTTAAGTGGCTTGCTATCTCTTGTCCAGGCATGTACCTAGCATCTTAACTCATGGAGGAAAACTCAAAACATTCTATGTTATTGGCCATGCAATGATGTAAAATGATTTGCAATTCCATCTCTGATTACTAATAGCAGGTGGCAGGATATAACATTGACTAGTCTCAGCAGTGTAGGAGCGGTATGCAAACAACAAAGGACACTCAGTTTCCGTTTACCCAGGCTTTACTTAACAAACGACTTGGAACAAAGAACTTAACCACCTCCCTTTTAAACAGCCTATGAGCTCTGCTCTCTATGCCCATGCAAGGTTCAGGCTGCAAGAAACACTGTGCTTAGGACAGAAACTCTCCTTTGTTTTCACAACACAAGCAAGCAAAGTTTAGTATGAGTTGAAGAATTTGGCTTCACCATGCAAATTCCCCCCTTCACACCAAGACAGGCATTATACACACACCCAGCCTACTGTAAGGCAGGAATAGTGAGAGAGAGAGGTTTGGCTTTACTTAGCAAGATACTTGGCTTTTCTGGACAAAGGTAGTCTTTTGCTTCTCGAAAAAGTGTTGGGCTTTGCTTCGTCACTTCCCCTCCATGGGGTTTTAAACAGCCCCAGTTATCTTGAAGCAAGGAACTTCCCTCCCCCCAAAAGGGTACAAGTAAGCAGTAAGCAAGAGCAGCAGTAAGTAAGCCAAATTCAGAGGGAGGAAAGGGGGCTGACTCTACTGTGCCAACCTCCTCCACCCTCAAAATACCCCCACAAGATGGTTCTGATGCAGTAATCACAGTTCTGGTGTGTAACAGACACAAACGTGAGTCGTGCAGTTGATACAACAGAAGGAAGAAATGCCGCACAGAGGGACCTGAATGAGAAGGGTACCCACACGAATCTCACAAAGTTCAACAAGTCCAAATATAAGGTGCTGCACCTGGGCTGGGACAATCCCACATATGAGTCCCGACTGGGAGAAGAAGTCATTAAGAGCAGCCCTACAGGGAAAGACTTAGGGGTTCTGATGGATGAAAAGCTGGACATGGACCAATAGTGTGCACTTGCAGTCCAGAAAGCCAACTGTATCCTGGGCTGCAGCAAAAGGAGCGTGGTCAGCAGATCAAGGGAAGTGATTCTGTCCCTTTACTCTGCCCTTATGAGACACCACCTGGAGTACTGGTTCCACATCTGGAGTCCTCAGCACAGGAAAAATGTGAACTTCTTAAATTGGGTCGAGAGGAGGGCCACAAACATGGTCAGAGAACCGCTTCTATGAAGACAGGCTGAGATACCTCAGGTTGTTCAGCCTGGAGAAACCTCTGGGGAGACATCCTTAAGACCTTTCTTAAAGGGAGCTTTATAGAAAAGAGGGACAGCATTTTTACAAGGGCAAGTGATCAAATAAGGTAGACGAGTTTTAAATTTAGAGAGGAGAGATTTAGATTAGATGATAGAAAAAAATTCTTTACTGTGAGAGTGGTGAGGCACTGTAATAGATTGCCCAGAGAAGTTGTGGATGCCCCATCACTGAAAGTGTTCAAGTCCAGCTGGATGGGGGTTTGAGCAACCTGGTCTAGTGAGTGGCACCCCTGTCCATGACAGGAGGGTCAGAACTAGATGACCTTTAGGGTCCCATCCTACCCAAACCATTCTATGATTTTATGGAAACCTGTAACACAGACTTAGAAAACTTACTGGTTTTAAACAAGATGAGAAGTATATATTCAAATCTGTACAATTTCCTGGAGTCTCAGTGACCAAGAAAGGTTTTGGAGAAGACCCCTGTCTGCTCACAGTTGCATTTTGGAATACTTGTTTTGATCACGCTATTTGAAATCAAGTAGATGGATGGAAGGAAAAGACAAACAAAAAGAAGATGCAAGAGGCAGTCATGGTAACTTCTCCCTTCCACACAAAACAAGTTAATAAGTGTAAGACTGTTTATGTGGACTTTTTGCCGGATGGAGTACACACTGGTATCTCCTGCCTTTCCACAAGTTCACACAATGCTTGCACTGAGAAAATTAATTTTATGTTCTGATTATCAAAGTTGTTCTGCAAAAAGGGAGTAACAGACTTCAGCCTATTATTAGTGCACTAAGGTGGGGGAGACTCATGGGTTTAATTGTTGCTCTCTGGACTGAGTCTGTATTTTAACATACGTGTATTTAATGTAGAAGGTACAACTACTGCCAGTGCTGGGATTTGTAACATTTATGCCAAGAGTATGAAATCTCAAAAAAAAAAATTCCCTAATTATAAGGAGGCTTCTGAATTACAGGGAGACTCCAATGGATTAAGGATTAAGTTTTGTTCTCCTTATTGTGCCATTTAACTGGGTGAAGATAAACAAGGAAAGAGTATAAAAACTGTAAGAGTCTACTAAATTCCTAAGCAGAATAAAATCAATGTATTTCAAAGGAATAATGGGTTCATCATTTTCAACACTGGATATTTAGTGATTTACATGCCTCCTTTAGGGTTTTGTCCTGGCAGATGTGTCATTGGCTATAATTAGACATTAGAAAGAGCTGTCTACTATTCCGGACAGGAAAATTTCTGCTCTTAGTTCTGTGGGTCTCATTCCCTCTCTCTCAGAGCTAGAATTTGTCTGAGAAATGTTGACATAATCATGAATAATTCCCACTGGGAGTAGTGGCACTCATTGTGGTTTTCTATTCTAAGACTACTTCTTTTATCTTTTTAATGTTAACAATCTGTACTTTTTTTTTTCCCTAAGAAAGGCTAATTTGATTGGTGTATTCAAGAAAGGGTCACCAATAATTGCTCATAGAAGCTCCGTCCCTCACGAATGAGTGCTCCATGAGAGATTTCTATTATATAAATATGCTACATGACAGTGAATCCTATTTGTGACTGGACATTGCCAACTGTTATGAAACTTATTTCTAAATATTTTGTAGAAATAATGTCCCAGAGGTTGCAGTCTTACAGGTTCAGTGCTAATGAATTTTGACAGATTTGTGATTGCGAAGGACTCAATTTCCCTTTTTGTTGAAGGGAAACTACTGGTTAAGCATGAGTGGCTCAGAAATCAACTTGTGCAAAAGATTGATGGGGAGTAGCAGAATCAGTAGCTTATGCTATGATATATAAGAAACCAAGTGTAGCCAGAGTAGTATGACTGTTTTCTACTCATGCAGCCTTTCCTATCACTATATTCATGATACTATATTCATTACAAATCAGTGTTAATTTTGATATGTACCTGTTGTTCTCCTCAATGTGTCCAGGAAAAAACATCTACTAGCAGTTTGGATAACAGCCAAAGGACAGACAAAAAAGAATAATCAAATATGCTACCATTATAACGACAATGAATACAGAATGCTTCTACAGTAGAGAAGAGTTGCAGTTAAATTTCTGGAAAGCTTCAGAATCACAGAATCAGAGCATGGCCTGTAGCTCATGCTTCTTTTTGATGCAGCCCAGAATACAGTTGGCTTTCTGGGCTACAGGTGCACATTGTCAGCTTATGCTGAGCTTCTCTTCAGCCAACACCTTTAAGTCCTTCTCCTCAGGGCTGCTCTCAATCCATTCTCCACCTAGCCCATACTTGTGTTTGGGATTGCCCTGATGCAGGTCTTACACTTGATCTTGTCGAACTTAATGAGTTTTGCACAGGCCCGCCTCTCCAGCCTGTGTCGACCACACAACACATCTTGGTGTCATCAGGAAGTAGTGATAGGCTCAAAGGTAGATGTCTGTGATTTAGATATCTAAAATATGTTCTACTTAGACTTTAGATATCTAAGATCAGTCCTACTTAGATTAATAATTAATAATAGCTGCAGAGAATGAGTAATACTTTATAATAGCCATCTACCTGCCACCACAGCTGAGTTTAGTCAAACCCAGAATTAGGGTGGAAGCAGCAGAAAACATTACCAGCAACAGAATATTCAGACAGGCAATAAAGCAGTGGATGTCACTTTTCAATCCAGTAGATGTACAGAATTACACTAGTCTATACCCATCAGTGCTGACCTACTGCTTTATATGCCACTGCAACCTGTTACTACTTGTAGAATCAAATTGTCCACACCCAAAACAGCAAATCAAAACTGGTGGCTGCAAGGGGTTTCTGTCCTTCCCTTTTTTTTTTTCTCTTTTCTGAAACATCTCTGATGTTTCTTGCTTTATTTTACATGGGCTTTCTTCAGGTAGAACATGGATCAACCATCCTCCATTGTCTCTGAAAATCTACTGATTTAATAACTGGAAACGGAAAGGATAATACAAGAGATTTACTTCTTTTTCAAAATTTCCAACATCTCTAAAGATGACAAGATAATAAAAAATTATTCAAGAATCTGTATTAGCATAATCATGCTAGCTACTATATGTTATCCCACTTTGAGTATGTAATTAATCAGGAAAAAGAGTACAGAGCAACCTTTCATGGATGTATAGTAGCACAAGAGCAAACAAAGAGATGTGTGATGATACCACAAACCATGAAGTTAAACTAGCTCAACACTTGCTTCCTAACTGCAAGTGGAACAGCCCAAAGGAGTTAGCATCATGTCATTCAAACCTTAATTATTTACATTTTCACTCTAAAAGTATCACCTGCTTTAGCTTCTTGTAGGAAACAATAATTTTTAATTATACAACAAAGAGAAAATATGATTCACCATATGCCATAAGTTGTTCCAAACACCTTTATAAGCCTTATAGAAATAATAGGATGTGAAAGTTTGGTTCTCTGCAAAAGCCAACCCTCACAGGAAAGATTCCCCCCTCCCTCTCCCAAAAAGGCAAAAAGTAGCAAGAGAAAATTGTAGAAATATATATATATATTTACATATATTACATTTATATACAGTTAAACACTATGTACAAAACAAGACCCCCAAACAACAATAGGGGAACAAGGGAAAGGAAAAGGGGAAAAGGAGACAAAAAAGGGAAAAGACAAACAAACATATACAACCTAAACTTAGGACTTAACTCAATAAATAATGAACACAATAGAAAACTCACTAGTTCCCTTAGGAAAAGTAGATTCTTAACCTCTGCCACTGGCCCAGACAAACGGCCCTCGGACAGGCCTTGTTCACACAGATAAGCAAGGCCAAAACACCAAGGTCTGTCACTGGGCTTAGCCATGAAGGAAAGAGAGCAAGAACACCTCCCTCTCCAGCTTTTATACACCTGATTATGTAAATGGGATGGAATACTTCCTGCGTTTTGACCCTGCTTACCAGGGAAGGCCTACAAAAAACCCATCACATAGGAATAGAACAATTACAGATTTCGGCAGTGAAAATCTATTGTTTCAGCATACCTGAAATTGATGAAATGTCAAACTTATTCCTTAATCAATGCTGAGTTTCAAATTAAATTCATCAGCCATGAAAATCTGAAGCAATTCACCACTGAGTGCATCATACATCAGGTGTCAGCAGAGGAAGAGAGATCTTACACCACAGAAGCACTGGAAGTATCCCTCTCTTTCAGTGGTATGAGACAGTTTTGCTGTCTTCCATGTCCATTTCTTCCTTGCTTAGTGATGCTGCACAGAAGCACAATAAGAGTCATACAGGTATCACTGATCATCCAGGCATCAGTGTAGTTGTCTCAACCAACTGACTGTCCACTGTTGGTTACCATGGCTGTTATGAAATGTGACACAAAGGCATTAACAAGGCTTTTCTTCTAAAGAAAGAGGAAGCCTTATTTACATTTATGCAATGGCCAGTCTTTTCAGTCTTATGCATGCTTTGAGAAGGCACCCAGTGTTTAATCCCCCAGGGAGCTAGAAGGAAGAATACAAAGACACGGGCTTCATCTCAACTAAATTTCAATGTTATCATCTGAGATACTTGTTTACATTCCCTCTACAGTTAATGAAGAGAAAGAGACACTTCTGTGGCATGGTTCAGTTTAGTTTAGGATGAGACTGATCACACCCTAGAAATGCTAGGTTTTACTGGTCATCTAGGGAACCAGCCATATTAGTTAAGAAGCTGATGCTGCACTAGAGATAACTAAAGCTAGTTTAACACAAATTTTGTTACATTTTCTAAATTCCCTTCAGGTGGTACAGATTGGACACATGCAAAGTCATAGACTCAGTGTCTGCTCAGTGTCAAGCACTGTAAAACCATGTATATATAAAGTTTATGTGTCACAAGTTTCAGGCCACTGCTGACCACAGCCTGGTTTCTGGGATCTATTTTCTGCCTAAGCCTTATGAGCCAGTCACTGACTTTTCGTCCAAACCTAGAATGCCATACTCAAAATCATAAGAGAAAGTCCCCAATAGATGGAAATGTTCTAATCTTCTCTGTGGAGTACAAATGTTAAAGTAACTTCAAATCAATCAACTGACAACTGAAGGTAATACAGTGCTGAATAAATAAGTGAAACAGTGCAGCACCTGATCGCTGAGCCTTCAGCTAACAAGAATAACAGGAGAATATGGTTTATCCCTGTCACAAGCCTCTGTAAAAGAGAAAAGGATCTGACACATACTTATTAGTTTTTTACAGCAAACCAGAGGAGAATTGGAAGTAAGGGCCCTAATCCAAGTGCCAAATGTAATCTTACATTATACTGTAACTCAAATCCCCATGCTATATATATTGTACAAGACCGTCTGCTGAAAAAACAGCTCATGTAGCACAAAAAAAAGCAGTGACAGGCTCAAGACAATGTTACTTAGCATAATCTCACTGTTTCTCTAATATTACTTAATGTCCACAAAGAAGTAATTTTAAACCTAATCTGTCTGCTCCTGTTAATTTAATTAAAAAAAAAAAAAAAGGCGCTCAAGATTGTTTCTCATACATTTAAAAAAAAATACATAGACTGGCACTCATAAAGAAGTTGGAGTGTGAAGCACATGTCCTTGGATCTCTTTTCTTCACCCGAGAATGAGAATACTGGAAAAGAGGTAGCTACCCCAGCAAAGCCAGGCAATTTTCAGACCTAGTATTTCAATGAACACTTCTTTTTTCATCATGCTTACTTGGCCATGCTAAGTATTCTTCCCTATTACTGTGTACTTTTCACAGTGCTTCTAAGGAATTCATTACTTTCCTCTTCGTTTCTCACTTAAAGATGACACAGGATAGCTAATTAGAAAATGTCACGCATCTATCTATTGACTTCTAATTTAGAGTAGAATAAAAAATGAAGGTATATTACAAAGGCCCTGTAGACACTTACAATCAAGTAAGACCTCCTCTAGTATTTTCTATTCTAGCAGGTTGTACTTCTCTGTCCTGAGCTAATGGAACAAAAAAAAGGGTTGTGGGGTTTGTTTGTTTTGTTTCTGTTGGTTGTTTTTGTAGTTTTGTTTTGTTTTGAATTCTATTATAAACAGCAAAGTCCAATCCACAGTTGGATAAATTAAGCTAGCTGGAGTTCTAGAAATGAGATATAATTATTGCTTTTGATGAGTCAAAATTTTCAGGGGAATAGGGTGTTTGTAACTGGAATGCACAAGCTCTTGAACCTGTCCCATAGGCCATCTAATTTATGGCTTTTATCATTTTTTTAAACCTGGAGAAAAGTGATCTGACCTCTAAAAAGCATATTTTAGTACATCCCATAAGACAGAAGGAAAGAATGCAGATTAAGAATGCAGTTCCAGCACCTCGGTCTTTAAAATGCTTTTAAAACTTGTCTAATTCATTCGTCTTTTAACAAAGATGAATGCACATGACAGGTTTTATCCTACTTGGCCTGGTAAGGCAAAAATAATGTTAAATCAATGCCAGAGTAATCAGGGGTGAGATCAGGATCAAAGTTCTGATCAGCCTACAATGGATTGTTCTGTCTTAAATATTTACAAAGGAATTACTTTAGAAAAAAGTAAAATAACTGGAAAAATAGAAATATGTCCCTGAAACAGGTAATGCATCTCACTGATAACATTAACCAAATTTTACTCAGTGATGAAATGACACCTGGACAGGAAAAAACCTAAACATAATCTTAGTGGAGGATATGACCACTGAGGAATATAAGAGAATTAAAGTTCTTGAATACAAAACAGTACCTAAAGACTTCAGATACCCATGAGAAAGACAACATGGGGGGAAGGGTGAATAAACATTCTAAAATAATGAATATGTATAGCTCCTAAGTGCCAACCTTCAAAGTGCTGTGGATGTCTTAACCCTTGCTACAGAATATTATTGGAAAGAGATTGATGCATACAGATCTTCTGTGAGTTCTTTAGACTTTAAATTCCCTGTTGATTTCAATGGTCTTTCAAAACATTACAGTAGCTGAGCAACAATCCCCAGTGGATCTTTGATGTCCATTTGAAAATATAGTAAAGTAAAATTTTCAGAGAAAATCTGTGTTTTCCATTAACTTTGGCACTGATGCTTCATGCACAAGGCTTCCTTCTTCCCCCTGCCTTCTTTGTCAGTCAAAGCCAGAACACATAACACAGCTGGCTTGTTATGTAGTATCTAAACTCAGTTGTAAGCATAGGCTTTCTGTGAGCATGAAAGTGCTTTCACAATTTTTAAAAATTCCATGTAATTGTGAATTATTTGTTATCAGGACTCATGGAGGCAATCACCAGCAGAGAACAGACTTGGTCTTCAGACCTCAGACTCTGAAGCTAAGGAAGCTACCGAAATGCATGAAGACAAAGAATTTTCTTAGATGAAGTTCTCCCTTTACCTTGGTAGAACTGTTGTCCACCAGAGTGTTAGCATATTTATACACTTGTTTAGGTCTAGATACATATCCTCTGACTGATCTTTTTCTCCTTTATCACTCTATTCTCTCCTCTTGAGCTCTTGAATTTCATGAATCATAGAATTATAGAATTATTTTGGTTGCAAAAGAACTTTATCGAGTCCAGCCTTAAGTCTAACACTGCCAAGTCTACCACTAAGGCATGCCCTCTCAATATCCACGTCTTTTAAATATCTGTGATAGCAACTCCACCACATCCCTGAGCAGCATGTTCTTGTGGTTTGCAACCCTCTGGGGAAGAAATTTTTCCTAATAATATCTAAACCTTTCCTGGAGCAAATTGAGGCTGTTTCCTCTTGTCTGTGGCTTCTTAGTTGGGAGAAGAGGTCAACCCCCATCTTGTACATATTCTCTTTTCATTTTTATAAAACTTTGCATGTGTTCTTCTCTCACTAGTAATCTTAAAGTTGCACTGCAGTCAGCAATCTGTACAAGAGTAATTGGGATAGAAAGGCCACATAGTTTGAAAAATTATAGCTGGTGCTGCAGAACATCTTCTGGTACTTGGAAGTTTATACTGTTTATAATTTTTTTTTTTTTTTAATAAGACCCTGACACAATTCTACACTGCAGTCCTCCTACCTCTCTCCCAAACAAATCTGGGACATGGATTGAGATTTAATGTATTCCAGGGACCATTCCAAGCAGACAGGCTGCATGTGTTCTCTCTTCTGGAAGATAAGATTAGCATCAGCAAGTGTCATTTCTTACCAGCTGACCTGAGTGACAGTGGGATGTTCCACTCAACACCTGGTCTACTGACACCTGACAGGACGCACCTATCTCAGAAGGGAAAAAGAATTCTAACTCAGGAACTGGCATGGCTCATTGACAGAGCTTTAAACTAGCTTGGAAGTGGGCAAAACCAGGCTTACCAGGGATGAGCGATGGGATGGTGTGCCAAAACTTGAAGAAAGGAGCACTAATAGGAGCCCTCAATCTGCTGCATGAGGTATTGGCTACAATGTACCACACCTGAAATGTTTTTACAATGAATGCACCATGAGAAACAAACATGAGGAGCTCGGAGCTTTGTTCTGGTCCCAGAGGTTTGACATCATTGCTATAAGTGAAAGCTGGTGGGATGAGACCTGTGACTGGAGTGCCCTGTTGGATGGTTACAAGCTCTTCCAGAGAGACCGGTAAAAGAGGTGGAGGAGTGACACTGTGTATAATAGAAGTGTTAGCATGTATGGAGCTCACAGTTGGCAATGGCACAGTTGATAGACTCTGGGCAAGAATCAAGGGGCAAACAAATAATGTGGATGTCATCAGGGAATTCTGCTATAGACCGCCCCACCAGGATTAGGACTCCAATGAATTATTCTTTGAGGAACTAAGGGACACTTACAAGATGACTGCCCTTTTCCTTATGGGAGAGTTCAACTTGCCAGAAATTAATTGGAAGCATCACACAGCTGGTACAACCCAGGCTAGAAGATTCCTAAAGAACCTGAATGACAACTTTATGGAACATGTCATAAGGCAGCCTACTAGGAATAATGCTTTCCTTGATCTGCTGCTTGTCAGCAGAGTGGATCTTGTAAGTGAAGTGGAGATTCTTAGCCATCTTGGCCACAGCAACCACAAAATGATTGAGTTTAAAATATCTGTTTGTGGGAGGAAAAGTGCCAGCAAAACTTCAGCGCTGGACATGAGAACAGAATTCAGGCTGCTCAGGGAATTAGTAAGTAAAGTCCCCTAGGAAAATGTTTTTGCAGGTGCTACAGTCCATTAATGCTGTCACCTCCTGAGGGCACAGGAGCAGGTAATTCCCAAATTTCAGAAGTCAAGCAGTGAGGCTGGCTTGGCTGAACAGGGATCTTCTCTTGGAAACAGGACAAAAAAGGCAAGTGTATGCCCAGTGGAAGCAAGGTCAAGTGGCATGGGAAGAATTCAGAGTTGCTGCATGCCACTGTAGGGAGAAAATTTGTGTGGCCAATACTCAACTGAAGTTGAAGCTGCCAGAAATGTGGGAACAATAAAAAGAGAATTTTCAAATACATTAATGGCAATAGGCAGTATGGAAATATCATTGGTCCATTATAGAATGAGGATGGTCACCTCATAAAGAGGGACAGAGACAAGGCAAAGGTGTTTCATGCTTTTTTTGCCTCTGTCTTCAACATGGATGACAGACCAAGGGAGTCTCAGTGCCCTGAACTGAAGAACCATGACTGTGAGAATGACCAACTCCCAGTCAATCCTGAAATTGTGCATGATCTGCTGCTTCAGCTGGATTGCAACAAATCTATGGGGCTTGATGGGATTCATCCCAGAATCCTCAAAGGGCTGGGTGATGTCATCACAGAACGTCTCTTCGATTTTTGAATGGTCTTGAGATTCTAGAGAGGTCCCAGCTGACTGGAAGCTGGCAAATGGTCTTCTGATTTTCAAGGTCAAAAACAAGGACTCTGGAAAATACAGGCCTGTCAGTCTTACTTCAGTGCCTGGGAAAGTTATGGAGAAGATTATTCTGTGAGGTATTGAAAAACACCTGAGAGGCAACAGTCAGCACAGTTTCATGAGAGGGAAGTACTCTTTATCAAACCTGATTTCCCTTTATGACAAAGTAACACACCTAGTTGATTAAGGGAAGTCAGTTGATGTAATCTTTTTGGATTGGCTCATGGGTCAGACACGGAGGGTAATAGTGAATGGAGTAACATCAGACTGGTGACCTGCCACTACTGGGGTTCCACAGTGCTCCATCTTGGGCCCTGTGCTTTTCAACATCATAAATTCCTTAGATGCAGGACTGGAAGGGATATCAAGCAAGTTTGCAGATGACACAAAACTGGGAGGAGCTGTTGACTCCCCCTGCAGAGAGACCTTGACAAATTAGAGGACTGGGAAATCACCAAACATATGAAATTCAACAAGGGAAAATGCTGGATTTTTCACCTGGAGTGGGTCAACCCCAGATGTATGTCCAGACTTGGAAATGAGATGCTGGAAAGAAGTGCCATGAAAAGGAACCTGGGAGTCCTGGTCAAAGGCAAGTTGAATATGAGTCAGCAGTGCCCTGGCAGCCACGAGGGCCAACCGTGTCCTGGGGGGCATCAGGCACAACATCACCGGCCAATTGAGGGAGGAGATTGTCCTGCTGTGCTCTGCACTGGCGTGGCCTCACCTTGAATATTGTGTGCAGTTTTGGGTGCCACAATACAAGAAAGATGTTAAGCTCTTAGAAAGTGTCCAATGGAGGGCAACAAAGATGGTGAAGGGCCTTGAGGGGAAGCCGTGTGAGGAACAGCTGAGGTCACTTGGTCTGTTCAGCCTGGAGAAGAGGAGACTGAGGGGAGACCTCATTGCTGTTACAAGTTCCTTGTGAGGGGAAGAGGAGGGGCAGACACTGATCTTTTCTCTGTGGTGACCCATGATAGGATCCAAGGAAATGGCCTGAAGTTGAGTCGGGGGAGGTTTAAGTTGTATATTAGAAAAAAGTTCTTCCCCGAAAGGGTGGTTGGGCACTGGAACAGGCTCCTCAGGGAAGTGGTCACAGCACCAAGCCTGCCAGAGTTCAAGAAGTGTTTGAATGATGCTCTCAGGCACATGGTGTGACTCTTGGGGATAGTTCTGTGCAGGGCCAATGGTTGGAACCTATGATCTTCATGAGTCCCTTCCAACTCAGCATATTCTGTGATTCTGTGAAAGTTCCCAGGCATATTTCAATTGTATTGATATGGCCAATACATCCTGCAGTTAATGCATGTTAATACATGCCTGTTATTGTTGTAATTTACATTAATTTTAACTGGTAAGACAGACAACTGACTACCCAAAAATTACTTGGGACACAACCAGAACATTAAAATGCTTCCAGAATCCTATAAAGTAAGATGTATATGGGTTTTAAAGGGTGTAATTTTAAAACTGTGTTAATTATTAACCAAGTCAAAAAGAAAACTTGGAATTGCCCACTGTACCCATCACCCACAGGTCTTATCTCTTGTATCAGCAGGAGAACAATGAATAGCCATATTCCTTGCACCATTTACCTGAATAAGACTTGCTTAAATCTTTGTAATATCACTGAAGGTCATCGTCAAGTATCAGAGATTCTCACATTTTTTAGATTTGTCAGTAGAGATACCTAAGGAATATTAAACACCCAGACCCTTCAACTACAATTATCCTTATTAAAGGAAATCCTTATCAGCTGTATCTTTACTACAAAAGAAATTACAAGCACTAAGACATATCTGTAGCATAAATCAATAGCAGTACCTTATTACTACAAAGGAATATTAATCAAGAAGTTTTAACTTTACCAACTCCACAAATGAAAAGGTATTTTCCATTACTTATTACACGAAGTTCAGTGGGGTAAAGAAGAACAAATCTTAAGCCTCCAGACTTTAACTGATGCATTATTTCTTCAACTTCACAATACTTTTTAAATACCTTACTGTTCAAGTCAAGGAACATACATTGTAAGGGAGATTTACACAAGAAAATTAACTTATACCTGACTTTTTCATGTCGACATTGCTTGTCTTAAAATATAAATTTGTACATTTATGAAAGAAGCCCATTTTTAGGTAATGATCATAGTGCTGTCAGTATTTATTAAATCAAAGTATTTTTACTATGAAAATGTGAGCACTTTTTGTAAGACCAGTGAACAATATTTAATTGAATTTATATAGACTGTAGTATGATGATTCAATTAATTTCTATAAAAGCAGGAATCAAAAGGAAAAATGCATGCACATATGAGAACAGGATTTTCGCCTTACAGTTGAAAACCCAGATTAAGCCAAGTATTTTAGCTGAATTTCACTTCACATGATTTCTGCCAGACTACAGGTCTTCAAAAATGTAGCATTAATTTTAGAGCCATTTTTAGGGCACATTATGGTAATGGATGTTTTTTAATGGATTCTCTCAAAAATAAAAAATATGACTCTTAAATCAAACTGCAGTCCAGAAAGTTTTATGCCAGACTATTTTCTTACCTACTATGACTGTGCATTTTACTTGTATGATATGCATGTATTATGACTGAAGACAAGTTATATAATAGCTTTTTCCATGTCACAGAATGAAATACCTTGACATTACTAGATGATGATGCAGCAAAATCTATATTCCATGACACATCCAGAGAAGCACAATAATGTAAAATAAGTCTCACTAATACGTATAGCATAGTCTTTCTTGGTCTCTTGTAGTTCTGTTCCATGTTTTAAACACACATTTTCTGCTTAAACATAGTTTTGCATTTGATATTTAAGGATAGAAGCAGGACGAAGAATATAATAGCTCATAGATTTGAGTTTCCATCAAGCATAAATGATTATTCTGTAGTAAGGAAAAAAATATCCCATTTCTCTTCCTAAGATCTTCTGAAACTTGGCAATAGGTATAGATCTTCAATATGGATGGTCTTCAAGGTCCCTTCCAATCCAAGCCATTGCATGAGTCTACGAATACAGAAGCAGTAAAAACTACAATTATTCAACACAACGAATTGTTAAGTAAAGATTATTTACACTTCACCTCTGTCCATTCTGTTCTTTCTCCCTGATTTTGTATCTGTACATTCTTTCATTTTCTTCTAGCTGTTGGCCATCCAAATTCATTTTTTCCAATTACATTTATACACCCCACTGTTTAATGTTTATTTTTTTCCCCCATGGGATAGAGAGTTTGTCTCTTCTAGGTAGGATTTCTTCCCAAAACTTTATCTTCCTGAAAATTAAGTTGCTGTTCTCAGGGTACCATTTTCCCACAGAATGATTTCAGCAGCAGAGCCAGATGTTGCTGATACCTCTAGTACTTCTCCCAGCTCAAAAGTTTATACATTCTTAGCACTATCACAATACACGGTTGAGGAGACACGCCATAACACAGTCAGTCAAATGATGTGTAATGAGGAGAATTCTATAAACAAGAAACAGCAGAAGAGTAACTGAGCTACAGTACATGGAAAGTAATGAGCTGTCAAGGCAGTGGAAAGAACTGTGGGGGAAACTGGTTTTTGTCAAAAAAACAGCACCTCAGGAACTGTACCCTTAACTATATACACAGGCTCTATAGGACTTAAGCTGAGAGAGAGATACCTCTCACTGACCATTATCCCAACTATCTCTAGAGGTATCTAGCCACTATAGAAATCAACTTGATTAAAAATTTGTAAATTATTTTTCAAGACATTTATACAAAGCATTTGGAAATTATCATTCCCATTTCAATGCAAGAATTGAAAGCCAAAAATTATTGGAATTTCATAGAGAGAGTACTTTGTTATGTGTCTTGAGTTTATTCACTATAGGAAAACTAAAACTTTTCTGAAATAAATAATAATTGTGTATAAGCATCATTGGTACTACTCTATAATCCTTCTCATTTGCCACATCAAGGTTTGTGTGAAATGGTTATTTTTATAGAAATAAATTTTAAAATAAGATGTTATTAATTCTCCATCTGTTTGTTCATGGATTGAGTTGGGGATGGGATATTGAGCATTCAGTTTTCATACTTTTGTTTTTCACACTCAGGAAATGAGTAGAAGAATATTGCATTTATATCCATCCATATATATATATATGTATATGTGCACTCATTTGTCTAAATACTATGCAATTATGATAACACAGTGAGTGGTTGGCCACAGTATGCTGTGCTGATTTAAAGGACATTCAGCTCATATATCTGAGACACAACAGACTGGGAAATGCAGTCAGAAGTAACAATTTCCTTCTGAAAAATGGAACTTACATCCAGTATAAAATGTTGTGATTCTGATACAAATCATAGCCAAAATGAGGACAAAACATTTAAATATCTTGGGATTTAGTGGGTCAAGTGCAAGTATATATGTATATTTTAGAAAAATTTCATTTCAATTCTATCCTTGATTTTCTTTAGGTAAGGTGAAGTCTGCATTATGTAAAAAATAAAAGCTGACATAATTCTTTGCCCAACACTTGGCCTCCAAAGTGACTCCTTTTGTCCACTAGCTCTGCTAGAATTTCCAACAACATTGCACTGAGTTTTATTACCAACACATAGCTGCTCACTTTTCTGGCTACTGTTCTTTGTTCTTCTGCTTCAAAAACTTCAATGCAAAAACACTCACTGACACTAGAGGATGCTAACTCAGGAGCAGTGCTTATTTATTTGTGTCTTTTCCCTAATTATAATTAACATGCTCTAGCTGGGACGTACATGACATACCCAGGAAAGAAATTATTTTCATAATTTTAAAAAATAATGACTTGTCTATTTGAAGCAATTTAATTGAAATTAAGCTCTCTGACATCTTAATGAATTCTTTCAAAAATCACAATATGTTCACTTGAATTGTTGATTTTTTTCAGCCAAGCAATTATAGAAATGCGCATTGAATCCACCCTTGTTTCAAAGGTTAGGGACACCTTTCTCTAGACCAGGCTGCTCAAAGCCCCATCCAAGCTGACCTTGAACACAAGAGTCCAGAACTTCTCTGGGCACCTGTTCCAGGGCTTCACCACCCTCACAGTAAAGAACTTCTTTCTAATTTCTGATCTAAATCTACCCTCTTTCAGTTTAGAGCCATTCCCCCTTGCCTTAACACTACAAGCCCTTGTCAAAAGTCCCTCTGCAGCTCTCCACTTTAGGCATTGGAAGGGCTGTAAGGTCTCCCAGGAACCTTCTCTTCTCCAGGCTGAAAAACCCCAATACTCTCAACCTGTCTTCATAGAAGAGGTGTTCTTCCAGTCCTGTGATCATCAATAATAAATATTCCAAACACTTTTTCTGAATGAAAAATTGGGAAGAGAATTTCTTGAATTGAAAGGCTAATTCCAAATATCAACATCTTACAAAGGTGAAATGCTATTATACACACGCAGGAAAAGTATTATATTTCTGTACAAAACTTTGGTAGTGAGATGAAATGTAGCAATTGGTTGTTCTATTTCCCTCGTATATCACTAAAACTCTCCAAGTTCTCCAGCTTCTACACTGTAGGGTACACTGCACAGCAACATTGCCCTGCAAGACATCACTGATGGCCTGAAGGCTCCAGTAGCCCCAGAGTTAAAGTTTCCAATGGAAATGTGTCTGCTTTTGGTGGTGCAAGTTTATATAAAAATAAAAGAGTTTTAGTAAATAGTCCAGATTTGGTGGACTGCCCAGTGTTAATAAAAAATCCATATAAAGGAAAGACTTCTGGTTAGCTCACTGAACACTGCCAATTAACTGTTCGAAGGTGAGAGTCAGTCATGACTTGGCTCATTTGGAGCTAGATGGAAATGAGAAAGCAGTGCAGCTAAAGGCTTTTGTCAGACCCAGTGTAGCCACAGATTAATAATTTAATTTCCTTCTGGCTCTCTGTCTCCAAGGAACTGATGAGCTTTGACATTACTCCTTTACCAGAACTGCAAAAGTCCCAGCCCTAGGAGAAGTAGGAGTCAAGAGCTCCTTAAGTTCTAACTCACTTGAATAGTTTCTTTCCCATAACGTACTTTTTAGCAAGAAGATATAGTTACTGTCACCTAATGCTATTAAGTCACTTACACAATTAAAAAGTAATTATGAACAAGTATTGTCAGATTTGATGAAAATACCCTGTATCACTTGTCATGCATAATACACTGTACCCTTGTTGCATGCAGAGTTTTGAAAGGTGAAATAAAATACAATCATTTATGTAATTAAATGTAGACAGGAACACAAAACCAGTGTGCAGGTGCCTATGGTTTGTGATAGGCAGTTTCTATGTCAGCACACAGAATAAATTTAAATCAGGCTTAATTAACAATTTTTTGAAGTTCTCAATTGCTTTTCATAGAAATTATTAGCACATATATCGTACTAAATAATATTTATTAATACAACTTAAAAACCTACTGCATTCAATATAATTAAAACATTTCTTACAAAACTCTGCTATTCATTGACACTAGGGAATTAAAAAAAAAAAGACAAGAAAAAAAAAAAAAGAAAGGTTTTTACAATGTTTTGGTTAAGAGTATTTAGATCTAAGGTGGTTATTCTTCAGTTTCCACACAGAGAAGCTTATGAATTCAAAAAGTCCTACAATGATCAGACTCCTTGTCTGCTCTGAAACAGCTGAAGAGCCAAGATTAGCAGCTCAAGCTGGGGCTTCCATAAAGAATATCTAGGGTTACTGACTAGACGTAGAGCACAAAGCATTTGTAACCATGCATCAAGCCAGTCCTTCATGGGAGAAGAACACAGAGGAACAGTGGGGTTAGATGAGGCAATTTGGGAAATCACCTATTTCAGAGTTAAAAGTCAGTGTATCAAAAGGTGCATGAAAGAGATTTTTAAAAAAGCAAGTAGTCAAAATTCTGATGTATCACAATGTTCTTTTGGTTTGTAGAGCTCTCTAGGCTTGCATGAGGCCGCTCACACTAAGGAGGCTTCTAATTCAGGAAGCACATCCCTTTGCAGTCCTGGAATCTCAGTTACATCTTCCCAGGTTGGCCTAAGAGCAGATTTCTAGAGTGTGCCAGATTTTCAGCTTGGATGTGGATGGATAGCAAGGGCCTGTCTAAAATGGTTTCCTGAAGTGATCTGTGATACATTTCTACTCTCTGCAGAGCAACCACTGTTCTAACGGAACTAATTTTAAACAATATAGCCCACAGAAAATTATCAAGATGTGTAACTCTGGAAAGGATGGTGTTGTGCCTAAAATAGGAAGTGCAATGAAGCAGACTGATGAGATCCATGATTTTCAGCAACTCTTCCGTTTTCACTGAGTCCTGCAGGTATTAATGGTACCAACCTCTCCTCTCTTACCACATCAGATTAGTTCAGGAAGCCAACTGAAAAAGTTGGTTCCATCCTATACTCAATATCTACTGCATGAGGAACCACAAGCTCTCTTGGCAAAATTAATCTGGTTCCCCAAAGATCTAGTGTTAATACTTGAATTAAATAATGACTTATTCATATATGTGAAATTTATTACCGTGTATTTGAGATATAAGCACTAAATTTACTTAAGTAATGTTTTATTAATTTTAAAAAAATTACTTGAAAAGTAACAAATTCCACTAGCTATTTAAATAATTGAATTCCTTAACTAAGTAATTGTTTTACTTTACATTTCAAAAAATATAAGAATCTCAGTGTTATTTCAAGCTGGGAAATAGCTTTTACCTATTAAAAAACCCCACCTGTGGTT
The DNA here is from genome assembly GCA_013400415.1 of Scytalopus superciliaris. NCBI lineage: Eukaryota > Metazoa > Chordata > Aves > Passeriformes > Rhinocryptidae > Scytalopus > Scytalopus superciliaris. The sequence goes on from VXBX01006388.1 coordinate 98,349, forward strand.
CAGAAATGTTTAAATGTTAAAGTCACTCAGCTGTCATGAGCTACTCAAAGCAAGAAGTAATAATGCATATAAAAATACATATTACTCCATAAACCTCAAATTTCAATCATTGCTTAAGTATCAAATTTTACTTTATATGCTATTCTAATATTTAAGTTATAGTTTATTTTACTACAGATAATAAAAACTAACATGGAGATGTCAAGTGATATTCTTACCTTGGAAAACCAGAGGGTGGAACTTTTAGCTTAGTATTCAGTCCAACTCTATAGGTTGAACTCCATGATCTCAGAGGTCTTTTCCAACCTAATTGATTCTGTGATTCTGTGAACTGAGAATATGGGAGAGCATCAACCCTGCAGACACCCAGGACTGAAGGTACTCTACAGGCAAGAACAAAGAAAAAGCTAGCCTTTTTCCCTTGGGAAAGCTTGGTGCCTTGAAAGTCATTTGGAGAACATGCCTGCTTCAGTCAGTGCTCAGTCACCGTCTCTATGCACAGAGCCAAGCTCCCATGGTAAAAGCAGGGTCATGGGAAAGGTACAGTGAAAGGAAACAAGGATGATCAATGTTATCCTCATTATGTTTGGGACAAAATGAGGAAAATAGTGTTTTCAGCTCGGAACAGGGATGAATTGAGAAGGCTATAAATGTTAATGTGCAATAAAATAATGGATGTCACGGAGGAGGTGAATACTGCAAGGGTGCTACAGGGGCCTCTGTGAAGAGCAGTTGGGACCATCCCATGCTGGATACAACTGGTTCCAGCCATCTCCTACTGACCCATCACAGGGCACAGCTGGGCCCCACAGCCAAGGATTTAGTGCCTTGTTTTAAACATAAAATGGTAAAAACTGATGCACAGCAGCTCCGAGAGAGAAAAGCTAGAGAGAAGTTTGCAAAGAGAAGTTAGAGAGTGAACCCTATGAGGAGCAGATGAGGGACCTGGGGCTGTTTGGCCTGGAGAAGAGGAGGCTCAGAAGAGACCTTATTGCTCTCTACAACTACCTGAAAAGAGGCTGTAGCCAGGTGAGAATCGATCGCTTCTCCCAGGCAACCAGCAGTAGGACAAGAGGACATAGTCTCAAGCTGCATCAAGAGAGGTTTAGCTTGGACATTAGGAGGCATCTCTTCACAGAAAGGGTGATTGAACATTGGAATGAACTGCCCAGGGAGGTGGTGGAGTCATTGTCCCTAGAGGTATTTAAGAAAAGACTGGATGGGACACTTAGTGCTGTGGTCTAGTCAACATGGTGGTGTTTGGTCATAGGTTGGACTCAGTGATCTCAGAGGTCTTTTCCAACTTGATTGATTCTGTAATTACAAGAAGTGAGACTATGTGAGAGCAACAACCCTTCAGACACCCAAGCCAGTGAAGAAGAAGTGGGAGGAGATGCTCCAGATGCCAGAGCAGACAATTCCCTGCAAACCGTGGTGAAGACCATGGTGAGGCAGGTTGTCCCCCTGCAACTCATGGAGGTCCATGGGGGAGCAGATATACATCTTCAGCCCATGGGGGAGCCCACACCAGACCTACAAGCTCTTTCATCTCATTTACTTCTCTGTCATCTTGAAGAAGGAGATTGAGAAAGCAACTGGGTGAGTGTCTGGTTGCTGGCCAAGGTCAAGCCACCAAACTCCCAGGAAGTCCCTGAATCACTCAATACTGGCACTGAATGGCACAGTTATTTTAATCTGCTCAAGCCATGTCCTGTGGATCACACTCAAACAATTGGTCTGACCCATACAGCTACCCCTCTGGAATATGAGAACAGTTCCACATCCTATCAGTGATGCCTTTAACGGTGATATGACACATAGACTTAGTAACAGCTGTTAGTAAATGGAAGAAGGGGAAGATTTATCTCAGAAGAGGCAAAGTAAGATCCCACAAGTGCAGTCTTGTGTTAGAGAGGACAGAGTCAATGCTTAGAGGAAAGTAGAATAAAACCCCTGCACAAAACTGGACTAACAACAGTTTTATTTGGCAAAATCATCTATATCTTGCTCTTTGTAGATAGACAAACATGCTTCTTTTTAGTTTAAAAGTGCTTTCAGTCCAAGCCAGTAAGTTTGGCTGGAGATATGAACAAGAACCTGTATGTTGATTTTACTCAGAATGGTAACCTCAACATTTTAAGTGAGGTTATAGGCTAAATTACTCAAGCCCTGACATTTTACTAATACGTTCCAAAAATTCCTCCTGTGTTTCCAGAGGACCCACATAACTTTTCATTCTATAGTGCAAAGAAATCAACAAGCGCAAAGACTCACAGTGTTAACCACTGAAAAGCATACTGATACAGATGAAATTAAAAGAGAGGAAGTGCAGATGATAACAAAGGAATGCCAAAGTGGCTTGCATGTCTTTACTAGTCACATTAAAGTGGAAATTGATGCAGGGAAGTTAACAGCGGATTCAATACAAGGTTAAAATTATAGCTACATTAGTTCTCAAACAACACAGCAAAAGCTTTAGCCTGTTGGTTAGATGTAATTTTCTGCTAAATCTGGAAAGCCAAAAGCTAAAGGTTGTCAGGTCTGATCATAAAGATTTCGATAAATTAAGACAGGTAGAGCTCATTTGCTTAAGAAGCAAAATATGCACTGGCATAAGATAAAAATGGCACTGAGGAGCAGGTTAAATAAAGCCAAGTAATGTAAAGTTTGCATTGTAAAGGTAGTTCAAGATGGCAATGTCAGGCATACGTTCCAACATGTTCCTTGAACTTGCACATGGAGCTCTCCATGAATGCAAATAAGGACTTTAAGAAGGTCTAGCTTACCAAGAAAAGAAAGTACACATAATTTTATGAGCTACACTATGGAAAAATCTGGGTTATATAATTTTCAGGGGAAAAAAAGTAATTCTGTTATATAAAATATGAAAACTAGATGGATTCTATCTTGCCTATGTTATAGTATCTGACCAGAAGGAAACCTTTCTGTTCTACAGTTTGACAGGAATTCAAAGGATTCATGCTAATACCATAACAACAGATATGCATGAAAAATGTGTGCATTATCACTCTGCCCATCCTCCTCAACAAGCTCCTAAAACAGAAGTCAGAAAAGCACCAGCTTGTAAAGAATGAATGGCATATGTGCCTGATAGCACCATGTCCAGGTAATGAGACAATGACAAATTCCAACACGTACTGCTGAGAAAGAGTTATACATGTTAAAGCCAATTAGGGTTAGAGTTCCAGCTTTTTCTTGTAACCTGCAGATCTTGTGTATATCAATTTTAAGTGTGCATGCCTTTTGCCAGGAGTTCAAAACTAAATGATTATGTGATATCACTTAACCCTCATCCTCTCAGTAAGTATGGCTCATCATGATCTCAAAATCAAACAGCATGCTGAATTTTCAGCCAATTAAATCCAACTAATCTCCAGTTACCTTTTGTGTATACATTTTCTAATTTAGTTTGGTGAGGTATATAAAATTTAAGGACCTCTAGGAAAAAAAATATTAAAGAACACTGAAGAGAAGTGTGTTTTATGGTAAAGTTATTCCTGTGAACACCTGTGAAACTGCTGAGTTTAATTGGACTACATCTGCTTCTGAGTTTATGAGTTCTAACTGACTATCTGTCATACTGTATTGAGTTGTCTCCTCCTTCTTTCTTTCCACGTGTCTTTTGGGGTACAGTTTATATAGGATGCCACACATGAGAAACAAACAGCTTAAAAATCTGCAAGCAGTGTAAGAATTGGTAGTTCTCAAAGACAGACATTCAAAAGACAGACAGATTCTCAGGCTTAGTTGGTATGGTTTCAAAAAGAATACCTTTGGAAAGGATGTGGCTTATATTGACCTCACAGAGACCAATAGTCATGGAGTATCAACAATAGAAATAGGAGAAATAATGTGTTTAGGTGAAATGTCTCTGCCCCACAATGTAAAAACAAGACTCTAGTTGCTTTCTTCAGAGGAATTTCATGCACCATCACAGGAGACAGTACAAGGACGTATCATATCCACTTTATGTCTGCTCATTTTATGTAACATGCATTATACTGATTCATTGTGGCAAAAATCATACTGACTTCCCGGATCAGACTCTTAGTGCGTCTTTATGGTCCAGAGCAGCAGTAAATCACTATTATCTCAATGGATTTGGAAGGAGAGAAAAAGAGGAGAATACCACAAGGCTGAACATAAAAAAGACTGTGGTAAAGATAAGACTTCAGTCCAACCCCTCCTATTCTGCTACTGCAGATTATAAAGTGTTCTCCAGTTTGAATGAAAAGCTATCTGAACTCCCAGTTTTGCTTCTGCTCATCTCAGAACTGCCTCTCTCTGTCCCTCAGTCCCATTACAAAGGCTTCATTCCTCATGGAGAACAAATCCAATATGTAGTCCCATGCCATATAAATACTTGGAGGAACAGACATGGCAACATGAAATGTTGCCATTGTTATTTAGGGAGTAAGATCAAGTTTTATTTACATGTAGGAGGTGGAAAATTCAGGTTCATCATCCTGCTCAGCATTAGGCAGTTCAAACTGGATGTTGTCAGGGTCTCTACAAAGTGCCTTGATCAACAGGGTGAGAGCTATACCAGATGTATCATCCCATATGCTTCTTGAAGCCACAATATGAACGGACACATCAGAATTATATTACGGATTTAACCTCTAATAACTGATAACCTCCCCAGAACAAGAACAGGAAAAATCAAAAATCATATTTAAAAGAAAGGAAAAAAAAAAAAAGAGCAGAGGTTCATATTTATAATGACATTTATTTGAATCTCTATCCACTGAAGTTGAAATTTTGACCATTGATACTTGATGGAGCACAATGTTTTAGAAAATTCATTGTAACTATCATATCCATTTATTTATGGAACAGTGATAACAAGCCCCTTTATGCATGATTTTAAAAAGCAGGTAGGAAATAAGCAGGAAACATCGTGTTGTTTTTATAAATTGACAGTAGACCTGCAGCCTGAAGAAAGTTCAATTTTCTCCTGCCAGGAGTTCAAGAATCAGGAAGAAATTAGTGCTTACATGTAAAGATATTTGTTAGCCATTTGTTTCTAGTACATGAATGACTTAAATTTATCTGGAACACAGGAAAGCCAAAGCAGTATATTCTTTTCCTGGAAATCTCATCTAAAATATTGCTGTTCTTCAGAAGTTTTCTGATCTGTCAACCAGAACTATCATCTGCTTCAATAAACTCCATACTTTTCCTAAGTGCCTCTTCTTTTGTTAATCTAAATATTTTGTTTAATCTAAATTTGATCTATAAAGACTCTAGGTGACCGTATGTGATCCGTAGATGTTAAAATGACCAATACAGCTTTGAGAACAAATTTCCAGAGTGGGAAAGATAGAGGGAGAAATCTGCAATGCATCTAAGGCAGAAAAATATTTCTTTCACTTCATAATAACTTTTTATTTTAGTTAAAAAATACTATTAAGAGCATCCTGTAGTTCGTTTATTCTAAATTCATTAAAATTTAGAAAAATTATGTGTTTAAAATCACATATACTGCATGATGGCTGGATATAGGTATTGGAATGTCTCCCTCTGTTTCTATCTATGGATAATGTTATATACAATGTTTATCCCTCATTGCTTCATTATAGTCTCTACACTAATATAATTTGTCATAACAACAGATTTTCCACAATACAAAGATAAAACCATAACTTCCCATACCTGGAAATTTCTCAAGTTAAATGTGATATGTTCTCAAATTTTAAAAAATTAAAAGTTTACATTTTTTCTTTAAAAAAATAAAGACATTCAGTTTAATAAAATCTTAATATTTAGAGAGGATAAATTTTTAAAAGTCAAGAAAATTACCTTTTTCTTGACTTGTGCACTGGGAAGATACTGAAAACACTAATTAGTCATCAATGCAGCTCAATTTGCAGTCTTAATGCCTCAGAGACAAAAGGCTGTTAAGTGTTGTTATTATTTGTGTAATAGTAGAGATACAAGTCTCCATTTCAGGTTCACCTTGTGCTAGGAATTTCAGACTACATAATAACTAAAAATAAAAAACCAAAAGTCCTGGTCCAAATAATCTTATAAAACTAGACATAAATAAATTGCATGAGTAAAGAACGAAAGGGACAGTAGGCAGAGTAAAGCTGTGTTTTACAGCATTTTTCCTGAAACTAGTTGCTCATGTAAACAATGAATCAACTAATATTTCCAGACAGGCCAGTGGTTAGGTCAGTCAAAGGTCCTATGGGATTCTTTTGTTCAAATATTTTCAGAATTCCAGCAAGGAGAAGAATCTCAAGCAAATGTAAGCAGTATGCTGACTAATTTTAACATGTCATAACAAATAAATGAGTTCACTCAAATTGAACACCTCATATAAAGGAAGAACTGCCAGTTCATTTCTGCAGATAAGAAAAAGAGTTTGTTTTATTTCTTTAGTATTCTGTTATTTAGTTGTGACCCTTCTTGCAGCCTAGGTTATTATCATACAAGTCGTATCTTCTGAGTATACATTTTTAGAACTGCTAGTAAGAAAACAACTCTTATGTTCAAAAAGTTTCCAGCAATTAAAGAATCCTGATAAATTTGACAATCTGCAGGAGACAAAGCTGTATGGTGAAAGCAATACCAAACTCAAAGGAAAAGAAAAATAGCTAATGTGAAGAAAGAGATTGTACAAGTTTCCTACAGCTCTGCATAGTAAAGCTTTTGATGAAACAAGAACTTTATTCTTTACAACAAAAATGCCAATTCTGTGGCATTATGAATCTAAACAAATGGCATTTAACTAGCAAATAGACTGTGAAATAAATAAATAAAAAGAGTTAGAAAAGGAGAAACTCTTGAGATTGGAATTTGCCTTTGTGCTTGACTGATTCAATATTACATATGCTGCTTTCTAAAATTACTTTAAGTGAGAATATACAATCTACTTGAGCTGTTTGGAAATTTTCTAAGTACAAAAAGGTGGAGTGAAATGTGCTACCCCCCTCTCAGTTGACACATTTTTCTTAAGGATTTTCTTAAGTACACTTTTCCCTGACTAGCTTTTTCAAAATAACCCTGGGCCATCTTCAAATCATCTGGAAGCCAGTTTTGCTCACTCTCCCAAATTTACATGTTAAGGAGAGTTAAACATTCACTGAACAAAGTCTGATTCATTGCGTCATATTGTAAAGCATCACCCAAGCCACCAAAAGGAACCACAAGGCTATTTCTTGCCCAGCCTTCCCATAATAATTATAATCCTGCGTCACCAATTTCTAGTCAAATTTTCATCTCTTCCCCATCTAAGCAATGAAATATGTACTTCAATTTCTTGTTTCTCTTCTTTCATTTTTAACTTTTTCTCTGGAAGTTATACATCCATCTCTATGAAATAATGGATTATTGGCTCAGAACCAGCTCAAGTGTGTCTGTGGGAAGGGGAGGTGAGAAGTCAAACCTCAGGAAGGTGATGTAGTGCCACATCCCACATGGCAGACCCTATGAGCCTGCAACCTCAGAGCAAAGGCATCCCGGGAGCACTGCTCCACACCATACCCTATGGAGCCCAGCCTTAGTCTGACTCACACACAGGGAGCACAGTCACTGTCCCAGAGTCCCAAAATGGTCAGTGGGCTGGAAGTTCTGCCTTGTGAGTGGTAGTCACAGGGGACCAGAGCACATACAAACAGCACACATGGACGCCATCTTTTGCTCGAGACCTGACACCTATCTTGTGGTAGCTGGGCTTACAAAGGACTCCCTGGTGGTAGCTGTGATCTTATCTTAATCTATTTTCTCTCTCCTTCTTTACTCCTTTTTCTTCTCTTGATTTTTTTGCTTAATATTATGTGTAACTTAAAACAGATGGGTTGGATTTTTTTAAGTTGTATGGGTTAGCATGTGCTAAATCATAGCTGTGGGATGCTTTGTTTTGGTTGTATGTTATCCCTTTAAACTTTTGCCAAGTTGTCTTATTTTGTCCCTTATTTCCTAAAATTCTCAGTAGAAGTATCTCCTGAGCAAAAGTGTGCATCATCTTCTCTTTATGCTACCTTAAGATATTAAAGAACCAAGGGCCCTTCAAAATATTCAGTGGGTGAATTTTTGAAACCTTATATATTTTTTAAAGTAAAAGTCCTGGATGAACTCATTGCTCTGGACCTGAGGTCTTACAGTTTTTCCCAAACTAGTATTTCATAGAAAGAGAAGGGAGAGATCTCATCTCCCTTAGGTTCTCTCTGTTCCTTTTTTTTTGACTTTTTGAGATTAGCAGCTTCTCTCTCCCTTCCATTTTCCAAAGTTACCACTCAAAAGCTGAGGAAGAAAGGAAAATCTTGACTACTCTTCCCGTCAAGGTGTGGAAGCAACCGAGAAGTACTTTATTTGCCTAAAAATAGTGAGTCCTGACAAAAAAAGCTGCTCTTTGCAACCTTAGAGACACTTCTGTATGGAGTATTTCCTCTAGCAGTACAAAAAAAGACCCTTCAAAATATCACAATAAAAACTGTTTGTCCAATGAGCAATCAGTTTTAAGAAGTCCTAGGTACAACATTATACAGACAAGATAACTAATCTTTGATTAAGCAGGCTAACTTGTTAGGCCTTTCTCTGGAAACCTTTGAGCAGGACTTCCTCATGTGCTTTCTACAGTCATCATCTCCTCCCTGCATTTTGCTAGCTGTCAGTTACCCTCTCAGTTTCTTGTCACTTGAACAGCTTAGCCATATCTTTTGGGGTCACCATCCTTGGCTCTACAACGCTGAGCAATCAGCACATAAGACTCTTGTCTTAGCTTTCAGTCCTTCTTCTGATTCAGCCTTGCAAAAGGTTTCCGCTGCTCTCCTAACTCTAACTCTTTTCTTATCCCTAAGCTCATACCGCATATCATGGGAAGTGTGCTGTTTGCCCAGCTTTGTCCATCTTCATCTCTGATTTGTCTGCAGGCAAACACTTCTACTCTTACTTTCAGTTCTGTCCAGAAATCTTACTAGGGATTTCTTTCTGGGCTTCACTGGGCTCCTTGGGTAAACAGTTCATTCAGTGCAGTGAAGGTTTTTCACTGCACAGAGAGCAAATTGGCAGAACTGGTGGTCAGGAAAGAAATTATAACCTCATTAAAATTACCTTGGTTTTAGTATGGACCTGTGATTGGGCCTTAGAAAAGAAAGAATTTAATTATAATATCTTAATAGAAAAGCCAATTAGTTTAATAATGAATAATAGTTATGACAAAGTATTCTGGTAAAAAAAATAAATTAGAGCAGAAGATAATGGTCATCATAAAAGGAAACAGTTTAAGAGGAACTTCATTAGCAAGACCTAAAGAAAAATCTGGTAAAACATATATTTTCCATATATTTACTTCTGTTTGGTAACATTTTTCACTGACTAATGAGTGATCGCAATATTCATGAAATCCTGTCAGTTTGACACAAAGTCTTAAAACATAACTGCATCTCATCTATGTGATTACCATTGCCTCCTTTTATGTACATCATGTATGCCATTGTAGTATTTTACTGTGTAACAATGTTGATACATTCATCCTCAGAAATTATTTTCTGAATACTGAATATAGGTTAGATAGTCCAATTAAAAGTGCAAGTTGGCAAATCTTGTGTGAGTCCACCAAGTTTGAAATTTAAGGCAAACAAAATTATTTGCAGATTTACTCAAAGTTTTCCAATAATTTACTCAAAACTAGACAGACAAAAAGAAGGTCTGACACATCTTAAAAATTCCTTTTGTCATTCTCTTAGAGAACTGTGTTAAGTCACTTTGGAATAGAAAAGATTTGAACCTGACAGTTTCCTCTTTGCTGTGTCACTACAGGAAAAGCACACTGGGTAGGGAAAAGAACAGAAACTCATACTGGTGTTTCTTCTTTCAGAGTCTAGACCATTTTTGTCGTAGCTCCCACGAAAAAAAGACCCAAACCAAATCTATCAGTTCAGAAGGGACATTTTGCACAGTCCTAAATAATTTCTTGGAGATAATCCCTGATGTTCCTCTTACTATGATACCTGAATGACAAGAAAACCCTTCCTCTTTAATTCTGTTGAAATGTTTTATCCTCCTTTTTGGGCCCTAACACGATAAAGTTTTTCTCTTTTGATGTTAAACTCCTCAGGATAGGAATCGTATCTTCTCATACACTAGTAAATCCATTGCACAGTGAAGCTGAAGTATTCATGGGTTTCCTGGGGAACTACTGTTCTAAAAACAATATTAGGGAAATTTCATAAGTTTTTTCAAGACAGGAAAACCTACCACCCTGTGCTGGCTTGCTGTATCCCCATTCTGAATTGTGTCTAGGACCATGACCTTAAAACTACAACAGCAGGAGTAATAATGAGAGAATTTCAAACTTATATTTATCTACAAAAATACCACAAACACAAAAGAAATATTCATACCAAGTACACGTGTGGAATACAATAGACATTTTGAGACAGAGAAATAGAACAGAGCAACAGTTGTAACTGTCATTGTGACTGTTGTTTTTGCTGCTCATGAGAATATGATTTTGAATGGCGCTTGTTTAGGAGACTCTCAAATACAATTAATGAAAAATAATATTAGAAAGCAATCAGCCAAATATCTTCACAACAGGTAAATATTATTAATAAGTCCAAATATTGTATATATACACATTACTTGCACCTGATCTGGCATGCTTCCTAATAGCAACTAAAAATTATTATAGTCTGAGATGTTTGCTAATAGACGGTGACCTCATAAATTGCTATGATGGAGATACTGGTAGCTCCCTGCAGTGAGTCATTATAGAAGAGTGTCAAATAACAAACAATGACAGCTAGCTCATAGTGAGCAAAGTATGACAGATGGTCAATAAATTTAGATCTGACACATTTTTGTAACGAAAAGGTAGGCTTGAAGTCTTTGGGGGTTCTTAACAGTGCTTCTCCAGAGCACCAAATCTGGGTCATAAAAGTTAACATCCAGTTCAAGCCCTCTAAATATAATGGAAAGGAGAAAAATCCAAATCCTCCAGTGAGTAATCAAAGTGCAATATGTGCAAGTTTCTAAATACCAGAGACACTTCCTCGTTCACTACCGCTAGGAATGCTTCATCATTTCTAGTCTGCCACTGCACCATGCTGTGCACGACCGCAATGCATTTTATGTTAATGTGATGAGATATCACACAGTTTGATATGGTGTGGAACAACACAGTGGTGAAAACTTATGGACCAACATAATTACTTTCAGATAAGAATTATTAACTCAGCTGGCAGAACTCTGATCTAAATGTGCATGATCTGAGGATAAATAAATAGATTATAAAGATTTACTGAGAACAATTTGCAAGAATGGATATTCTGTTGTGTCTGACTCTACACACAGTTCTATTTAAAGCACTTCTCCCTATACAATACTACATACATGTATTAATCTCCCTTTTGCCCTTTTCAAGATTGGCATCTTTTATTAATATTTACTTGTTTTCTGAGTTTTGCCCTTTATAATTAATTAAAACAAACATTTTGGGGTGCGTTTGATTTTTTAAATAGCTGAATTGGCTAACACTGTGTTAATGAAATAACTCTCTTTGGAAGTAGCATTATCACAAAACTGGTAATTAAAAATAGATGTCTAGATCCTCAGCAGGAATAAAGCACTTTTAAACTCTGGAACAGAGCCAGTTTCCTTTTCTGTAATATAGTCCCTGGAGTCCTCATGACCTGTTTATTGAGGGAGTTACGCTGGACCAGGGACATACGGCAAAAGAAGACTTGCAAAACATGTTTGCAAATAACAGCACTTTGACAGTTGATTTGGCTTGTAGTTGCTGGGCTTGCCCATGCAAGCATTGACGAGAGTAAGATTTTATTCAAAATTCAAACCCAAAAATGTGGACAAGATTTGTGCAAGCACAAATGTGTAAGAGAGCATATCAAAATAGGTACTGTGCTTTCAAAAACTGAGGAAAAGGAAAGGAAAGAGAAAGACTCCTATCTAAGCAAAGCAGGCTAAAGTAAACAATGAGCAGCAGTAGCGGAAGACTGAAGTCATGAATTGAAGTGATACTACTGCAAAAATTGAAGAGGGCCCCATATCCTGTAAGACCCTAAGGACCAAGGACGCATCTGGTAATTCTGCTGATCGCCTGAACACAACTAAACACTGACGGAGTAGATGACCTTTTGGTTTTATTTAGCTTTCAATACTTAACGGTGCAGTGAGATGTTCTCTAAAAGCCTAAAGAAGAGACCTGGCCCTTACACATTCAATTGAGACAAAGGCCACTGTACACATTTATGCTGGTAAGGATAGAGAATAACTGGTGACAGCGTGGCACTAAGTAAAGAGCAGAGTATTCAATCCATGCCCTTCTTCAGCAAATATACGAAATTCATCTACTGTTTATAAGAGGAAGAAATAACACAATAGCTTCCTAAACAATGTGATGTTTCAGTCCAGCTACAGAATAAAGTGAAGAAAACATACATCTAGCTTCAGCTTCCTTATTAGAAATATTCTTCCTATGAATTTGAATATGACAAAAGAAAATTGAATTAATTATTCTAAAGCAGCTGATAAATCTGTTTACAAATTTCATCAGATATTTTCTAAATATGGCATCCATAGAAAAGGAAGTCCTGTGATGGGCTAAGGAAAGTCACCAGAATATTTCAAATATCCTAGAGTATCCTATGTCTTTATATTACCTTTATCTGTCATTCCCTCTGCTCAAACAACAATCTGCTCTAACTGCTTTTAATAACATGAATCAAAACGATGGGATTTTGCCTTCAGGCGTATTAGTTCAGAAAAATTGTTCGTCACAACAAGGACCAAAAACATTGTTATCTGAGATAGGCAACCATCCATTCAACTCAGGGAGAAAATTACAAATAACTTGTAGTGAGCTGCTTAGGAGCAATTGATAAGCATCAATTTGTCCAAGAAAATGATTCATTCACCAGTTATGAATAATCAGTGAAGACTATGACTTCAACTGGGATAAATCAAAATCAGATAAAAGACTAAATTCACTGAAACCATAATTGTAAGAAGTGAACCAGAACCAGAATCAGGTCTCCTGACAACCACTTATCACCCATTGTCATTAACCATTGCTGACGTTTGTAGCCACTCTTTCAAAAAAGGAACCTTTCAAATGTGTCTGCCTTTGCAAACTACTTATTTGCTTTGCATTGTATACTTTTTTCTTTTTTCCACTTGATTCAAGAACTGTTTGATTTTAAAGGAAGCAATATTTCAAAGCTAGAATAGATTAATAAACAGAGAAAAAAATTAGGTTGCTTATCTTTCTTTTTTCTTATTAATGATAGGCTTTTAGACTGCTTCTTAAAACAGCTATTAAAAAAAAAAAAAAAAACCAACACTAACACAAAACTAACACAAAATTTGTCATTTTCCTGGTTCTTATTGCCTGTTCTAAGCCCAGTAATACTTTCATAGGCTGTCTTGCAAAACAACTGTGAATGATAGAATGCCTAAGGATTTCTTCAAGCAGATTGTTATGAAAATGAGTTGACCTCATCCCCTTTTGTCAATAAAATAGGATATTACCAAAAGGCAGCTTTTGCAATTACATCTGAATTGGTTTTCAAGCTTCACAGAAAGGTCGATTCAAACAGTGACAAACATCACCTTGGTAGGCACCACTGCCTACCTCCAATTTGGGAAAGCTTTTATTAGCTCACATTCATGCTGAGGGTCAGCTTTTCAGTGTTCTTTTCTGAGAGACTGAGGCATGAAAGCTCTTGAAATCTCCATTTACTTAATGAAAATAATATTACTGAATGAATGATAATCAAGTGATGTTTTCATTATGCCAAGTAATTTTCTGCCAGTATTTCAATTCTCCTTAGCAACATGTATCTGTGAGGGTTGCAACCTATAAGCTTTTTGCAGGAACCGTCTCTCAATCCTGCGAAGGACACCTCGACCATAGGAGAGTTAGCCATTTGAATGTACCAAAGTAGCTGTCTAGAGCTCTCTCTGCTGCTCCACTCCTAAACAGAAATTTCTTTGTAATTTTCTTTGTTGCTATTTATTTCTGGAAAGTACTATGTCTTTTGATACAGCTGTGTTAAGGGAGCAGAGCAGCATTACAGAAGTAGGGACTTATATAGTGATCCCCACTGTCAGGGAGAGACAGGAGTGGGGTGCTCTGTAATAGAAGAGGGGCTGGGAGTCATGAGCTGCGGCAAGGCAGGCAGCGCAGGGACGTGTCTGACAAGGAACATGGACCCTGAGGGAGCTGAGCAGAGCACATCCCATGACAGCAAGCCAGTGTAGCCAACATGTAGCAGTCAGGCAAGTCCATGGTGGTGAGATGAATTCAATGTCATCAAGTCAGGGCCACGAACAGTGATGTGCATGGCAGACCCAACTCAGGCAAGAACTGAGGTTTAAACACAGCTCTCAAGCAAAGAGAAGACAGGATTCAACTCTTTTCCCAATAGTCTGACTCAAGGTCACAGCTGCACCATATCACAACTGGCTAGGAGCCACCTTTTAAAATATTTTTGAGAGAGATACCCATTATGTCTAATACTTAGGACCAAATGAAGGTTATAAGGGATCCTAGGGATGGAAACAGGTATTTGTGTTAAAGAGAATGTCAAGAGCATGCATAGAGCTAGAGGATACAAAAACAAAGCAGAGGATTTGGGAAGTACTGTTCATGACAGAACACTGTTGAAAAAAAAAATCACTGCAGACAAAACGGGACTTTGCATGGTTTTCACTGATTTTACTGAAAAGAAGTTTTTCATTTCATCTAGTGAAAACCTTTCTGAAGCCAAGGGCTTAACTTCATGCCTAGGACTTAATAAATAAGTAGATTCCGTTGTAATAGTAAGTATTCTATAACATATCTTTGTAGAAATGTTTTGTGTGAACCAAGATGTATTCCTGGAAGAATTTAGAAATTGTTTATAAATTTAAATAGTGTTTGGCTGACAGTTTTACCCTTGAAAATGTAAGACAAACTTTTTGCAAAGAAAAAAACATTAAATTCCATAATATTTTTCCTACTTTTTGTTCTAATTAGTCATCTAGAAATCTTGCTAAATATATATTTTTAAAATAAACAGACAATTCTGAGAAAAAAAATAAAATTTACCTAAGCCAACAGAAATTTCCTGTTCAATAAGACATATTTTTTCAGATTTTTAACACCGCAAGAAGCAGATGGGATTGTCTTATGCTTTTGTTGAGAATTCTAAGTTCAGCTAAAACTTATTATTCATACTGCTGTAGTTAAGACATAAAGATATTTCATGAACACTATTAAATAAGTTTCAATATCTATAAAATCTTAACATCTTTCTGTTTCACAAAATGATTTGCAGTTCTAGTCTTAAGAAACAAAAGCTTATGATCATCATGGCTAGGCTTCGCGAACGAAGATTTGAGAAGGGCTCTACCCACGTTTGCTGCAAGCGCGCTGGTGGCTAAAAAGGCCAATGCGCGATAGGCAAGTACAGTCACAAAAGGCACAGTGGAAAGTCTCCACAGGCTGTATTGGCGAGGCACGGTTCTTTCTGTGCTGTCTTTTTTCTTCCAGACTGATCCTACGTGCACTCTCAAAGGAAGCAGCAGTGTTATGGATGGTGTGCCTCCATGCCTCCTGATTGGAGGCCAGAGTGGACCATTGATGGTGGTCAATATGGCCAAGGCTGAGGTGTTGTTTGAGGGAGTCCTTGTATCTCTTCTTCGGGGCTCCTCTCTTGCGGCAGCCAGTGGCAAGCTCACCATAGAGCACAATCTTAGGGAGGCGGTGATCCTCCATCCTGGAGACGTGCCCTGCCCAGCACAGCTGCGTTCTCAGCAGCATGGCCTCAATGCTGGTGACCTCTGCCTGCTCCAGAACAGACACATTAGTCACGTAGTCTGTCCAGTGGATGTTTAGTATTGTCCGGAGGCAGCGCTGATGGAAGCGCTCGAGGAGTCGCAGGTGGTGACGATAGATAACCCAGGATTCAGAGCCATAAAGAAGAGTGGACAGTACAATGGCTTTGTAGACCTTGATCTTTGTACTTTTCTTCAGGTGTTTATTGCGCCAGACTCTTCTATGGAGTTTTCCAAAAGCTCTGTATGCCTTTGCTAACCTGTTATCTATCTCTTTGTCAATTTTACCATCTGAGGAAATGATGCTTCCCAGATAGGTGAACTGCTGGACTGACTTAAGTTCTGATTCACCTATGGTGATGTGGGGATGGTGAAAGACTTCGTGAGGTACAGGTTGATAGAGGACTTCTGTCTTCTTCAAGCTGACTTCCAGCCCAAAAAGCTCAGCAGCCTCTGCAAAGCAGGATGTTAAGCGCTGCAGAGCTGCTTCTGTGTGAGCAACGAGGGCGGCATCGTCAGCAAAGAGCAGCTCACGGACAAGGTGATTGAGGGTCTTGGTGTGGGCCTTCAGTCGCCTAAGGTTGAATAGGCTTCCATCAGTACAGTATCGGATGTAGATGCCACTGCCTTCTTCGAGGTCTGCCATGGCCCTTTGGAGCATCATACTGAAGAAAAATTAAGAAATACTTAAGAAACAAAAGCTTATGAAGTGTTAGGTATAACAACAGACTAAGATTCCCTCGTGAATTCAAGACCTAATATAAGCTTTCTGACTTTTCTAGTGTGTTTCAGTTCTGGAAACACTGTGGATTATGTTAGCGTTAATCCACTGTGGGATTACAAGATACAATAGAATATAAAGAGATGTAATTATGGTTTTCTGTGTACAATACAATAATTCCAAACTAAAAGTCCTCCTTTTTACAGACTTAGACATTCCTTACTTGTATAGTTTTAGTGTTTATTAGGAGCACAGACATGTGCCATAACAGAGGGTATGTGTCAACATCACTGATAACACTATTCTTTAACTATTTACATATCAAACTATTAATGTAAACTCACTCATTTTCCAAGAAATTAGGTTAGTCTATGAAGCAACTTTCAACTTCATGAGAAAACTACATCTGGTATAAGAGATAATTTAAAAGAGCTTGCTTAGATGCCTTTTTGTCACACTAAAATCCGCATAGTAAATATATTGACACACTAGACTGTTTGGTCAGGCTGATAAAAATTATTAGATCATATCAGGACTGGATTATGCTTTTTCAGATAAAGATGCAGTAATCTAATAGCAGGCATGTCACAAAAGATTCAGTAAAGCCTATGAAATTATCAGAAAAACTGCAATGTGGTTTGTTGTTTATTTTAGGTCAAGATGTTAAGAATCATAATAAATACATACATCATTTGGAGTGCTGATCCAGGTTTAGCAAGTTTTTCTGGCTGAACACACTCAATATTATAAGACTCATGTTAAAAAAATTAAATATGATACTTCTTCCAGAAATACTAGCAAGAAGCCTGGAAGTCTAAGGGTTAGAGTAACTAATATGACTGACACTCTTAATAGGACACCTCAAATGAACTTTGTCAGGGATTTGGATTAATTAGTTAATGGATTAATTATCTAATGTTTTACCCCAGGCAGAAGTTATTATTAGCAGAAGTATAGGCGAAGTGACTTAGGGATATGTAATAATTAATAATAAAAATAAATAAGAAATGTCGTTTTGCAACTGTAGAAAATAATAGGTGGCAGTAAAGGTAATTTGATGAAAATGCAGAATTACCAACTGTATTTCACCATTAGCATGCACCAGCCCTGTCAGCAATTGTTCAGTGATGGGAACCAGCCAGACCATTTTGTCCAGTCTCTACACATCTGAGTACAATGTAATTTGGGAACTATCATACGGTAATAAACATGACTACACAGATACAGTACAACCCCTTTATCACAATGTTATAGGTGTTAAGAACATCATGTGACAAAAGGAGAGCAGACTGTCTGTTGCCTCGCTACTGCCTACATGTATGAAATATGTTAGCATAATGTTTTGTTTTGCAACCTCAGAGAGATGAGTATCCCATCTGAAATTGAATAAACAAATATTTCATTACTGTAGCCAATTCTAATACACAAATCCTTCCATTTGTAGGGTTAAAGAACTGATATGAATCTGAAGGATATAGTTGATATTCTTACAGCCTATACAAAAGCTTGCAGTTTTGTGTGTGTTAGATTGGTCACATTTCCTTCCACAGAAGAAATTGCTTACGCTGTTCTCATGTATCTGTGAACACTGAAGAACTGAAGTTGATATATTTAAAGCAGAAATATTTAAAGCTTGGCAGAATCTGATACATGTGGTAGGGTTTTTTTCTTTTCTGCCATGCACATCAGTCAGGAAACTTCAGCATGCATCAAATAACATCAACCTGTCTCTGTTTCATCTTGGTTTTCAGTATTACGCTTAACGTGCTGGTACCTGTTGAGACAATAAACACGACTTTCCATGACTTTTCAGTAAATGGAGCTCACTTCTGAGACCCCAGGGTATAGTCAATCTAAAATATAGATATAAGGGCTGGAATTAGAAATTTCATGATCAGCCAAGTGTACTTATAGCAGCTACATTTTGAAGGGGCATTCTTTCATCTATTAATTATATTCCACTTCCCACTCTCACCAATACTAGCGACTCATCATTTTACATATTTAATGGAACATGACTAAAAATACATCAGAAAATTAATCGGTATTCATACAGTACCAAAGAATTTTCAGGCTTACCCTTTATTTCTTTCAAGCAGGCTGCTAAGTTTTGGAAAATCTAGAAACAAAAGGGAAGGACTTACAAAAAAAATTATTATGACAAGATAGCTGCAGGATATAGCAGAAAATCAGTGTTCACTGCATAATCCAGTTCAATATAGAAAGTAATTTCCCAATCTTTTTCTGTATCTTTGGCTGCCTACTTCCTCATCGGTCATATATCACCATACAGATTTTGCAAAGTAGATTGCACAGTGACACTACCAACCTCCCTAGGCCTCATCTTGAAAGTTAAAAAGATACAGAAATAGAGATGGAAAAGTATGATGATTTGTTTTAGCAATACTTTAATTTTGCTGATCCCTCAAAATAATATAAAAAAGTAGACTCAAACAGAAAGATTATGCTATAAGTAAAAATTATTATTCTACTGAATTTTTCATGAAAAGTATATAAAAATATAAGTATTTAATTAAAAAGTTATCTTTTTGTATCATATACACTTCTTGTATTTGTGATGTGACATACTTTCACACTTTAAAATATGACTGCTTATTTGCAGGAACACAAAAACAGGATTTCTTTTTAAATATTTTTTTTTTCACTTGTGCAGAGTTTGAATCCTGAAAGCATCACTTGCTTACACTAGGGAAAGTAGGATTTACAACTGACTGTACTGGAATTAAGACTGAGGGAAATAAAAAATTTTGGGAATTTGCAGATGGTGAATTTTCTGGTTTAAAGTGTATCATTAAATAGCTGGTATATTCACCTGTGCTGAAAAGGCTCCCAGTAGCATACATCCAAATCAGAGACTGTAGAAGATACTAATTATTGCATATGGAATATATTTTGAAAATTGACTAAAAATTAGAGAAGATTGTCTTTCTCTGAAAAAACTTAATGGGATGAGATGGGAAAGGATGGAATAGGATAGGACAAGAAGAGAAGTTGCTTGAAAAGAATACAAAAGTTACATAATCTGCCTGACAGGTAGAGGGAATTAGACAATGAGACTTTGTCTGCCTGCATGTGAGGGAAGGAAGTATATCTAATTTAGTTTTAAAATCAATGTAAGCTAAAGTGTGCAGAGAATGAAGATTTCTCTGGTTTACTAAAAGTGCATCATATCAAGATTTTCTGTCTGAAAGGTATGACCCCAATTCAATGAACACTGATAACTGGCAATGAAAATGATGCACTAAAAAGCAGGGAAGGTAGTATTTTTGCTAAATCTATGTATTTTATGCAATATAAGCAAAAACATCCATTAGAAACCCTCTAAAGTCAGTCAGTTTGTATGTTTACCTATCTAATATTGAAGAGTTACATCCTGCCTTAAATGCCCTTTTTATAAAACTTTTAATCTAGAGCAATAGATACTACATAAAGACTAAAGTTTTGAGAAGTGTGTAATTTTGTTACAAGACCTGAAGATCAGAAAACTCCAAAAGACCTAACCATATAATTAACTATTATTTGGAGAAGAAACTAGTTTCACCTTTCTAAGAACACTAATCCTACCTGAAATACCATACAGTTGCTTCCTCCTGCTTGCTCTATTCCTGTGAATCCTTAATTACTCTATGCAAAGCAGAACAACATTAAAAGCAGGATATCAGAAGAACCTTGCCAAAAAAAAACCCTCACAAACTCAGTGATAAGAGTAGGCAAAAGAGAGATCTTTAGAATCTCCTTGCCATGGAAAGGCCAGAACTTGATTCAGCTGCATTAAGAAGAGTGTCTTGGATAACTGTGGGACTGTTGGATAAAAACAATCATCCTTTGTATAGCACTATTTAGAGACAAAGTCCAGGTGCATTCTTCCAGGACAAAGCCACTTCAAGTCAAAGTAAAAAAGTAACATCCATGAGATATTCATAATTTTAGAAACAGCTTCTTGCAATAATTAATTTTATGAAGAAAATCCTCAGGAATAATTTCAGTTTTATGGAATTCATTTCTAAAAGCACTTAAGAACTTTTACAAACTGTGCTGCTTCTAGATTATATCTGACAGCATTTTACCTATTAAAAAAACATGCTAAACCAGGCAAAATACTGGACTGAGATGGTAAAATTAAATACAGCAGATGATAAATCTTTTAAAGATTTTAAGGTGTTTGGAAAAAGCCCCTATGATCATGTTACAAAACACAAGTTGTATTGGTAAACTTCAGATCAAACAGAAGCCCATTAGGGTATTTCAAGGATGCATAGAAAAGACACATAGAACAATCTGCTTCTGGAATTTATGAGTGGTTTAACTTAGAAAATTACAAAACTTTAGCTTTGTATTCTAAGATGGTGCTCAATGAAAACCAGTATACAAATAACACTTCAGGCTATGCTAATCCATACCCTTTTCAGTTATGAGCAAGTAAAATATTTAATAAGAGGATGCTAATAGTATAATTTATATGGTCATTATTATTACAGGCCCAAGTGACGTAGGTTTTTAATGTTTGTGATGTAAATTGCCACCAAAAAAAAAAAAAAGCGGGATTTTTTTTGTGGGAACACTACCTCATTTTTTCATTTATTGCTAAAATCCATTACAATAAATTACCACAAGTTTGCATTTTATTAGGGATAATTAAATAAAATGTCAATCTAGTTACCTGTTCCTAAATTGTTGGAGGATAATTGCTTGAAAAGTTACATATCTAAAGTAGGTTGCACTGGACAATTTTACATAGAAAACAAAGCAATTTATTATGCAACATGATTGTTCAGTTAGTACAGTTAGTATGTAGCACAACCCCCCCACTATTATCACAAAACTCTTGAATGCATAAAAGCAAGAGTTCTGCCCTAGGAGGTGTCATAATTTGATTTCCTCCCCCCCACACACCCCCAATTACATTTAGCGTCCCCCTTTTCTCCTTCTCTCTTTACCATTCAACAATATTATGGCTTCTTCATAATCCTTCATATCTCTACATACCCTTGAAAAGGTACTGCAAAGAAAACTGGAAGCTAGAAACAAGAAAGCAGATGTAGTGTTTCCCACCTGCCAAATATTAACATTTTCAAGAACTTTTTATTAGTGCGTGAGATTAATTCACCAGTAAATTTTATTAAAACAGATATTAGGTTTCTGAAAATCTCAGGGATTTATATTAACTTGATTTTTTTAACTGCTTTTACTTTTGCACATAAAGTTTAGGAGGGTTTGTAGCAAGATTTTTTTATTTTTAATTTAGCCCAAAATATTAATGTAAACTGATGCCTAAACATTCAAAGTACAGGTGATATTCACTCTAAAATATAAATTCATCTATGGCTCCTCCAAGTTCATAAAGAGG
Source organism: Scytalopus superciliaris (assembly GCA_013400415.1). NCBI lineage: Eukaryota > Metazoa > Chordata > Aves > Passeriformes > Rhinocryptidae > Scytalopus > Scytalopus superciliaris. The sequence goes on from VXBX01006388.1 coordinate 120,245, forward strand.
GTAATGTTTCTCTTTTAAATTATTATTATTGTTGGAATTCTTTCACCGGGCTTTATTTCAAAGTCTGCCTTATTGGCCTCTCTCTGAATATTAAGAGAAAGAGCAAATTGATAATTGCTGGTAATTTCTTTACGCTTTACAAACTCTCTGTAAGGTAAAGTCCATATCACTTAAGTGGATAGGACAGAGGTTAAGACTAAGGTGTTTTAGTGAGTTATATGGGAAGTTTTTTCTGTGCTAACACTTAGAACTAGCTGAGATTTAACTGTGACATATTGGTACAAATATAGACATTTGCCAAATAATTTTACATTAAAACATACATTAATGTTGGGAACTGCATGTGTGAAAATATAAGGGGGAAAAAAAAAAAGAAAAGAAAAAAGTATTGAGAAAGTAAAAGAAAAGAAACAAAAAGAAAAGTAATAAACCTCTAACAATATCCAGTTACAGGTCAAGGATTAACAAGGTCTGACCAAAGAAAATTTAAAGTTTTTGAAATGTGAAGATGCAAACTGGAATTGTGCAGAACTGGAGAAGAGAGAGTCCTTCTTGTTCAAGGCAACCCAGCATTTAGCATGTCTAGGACTCAGCATTAAAACAAAAGGATAGGATTTAGGTTTTAAGCAAGAGTCCAGATGCATAAAACATGAAGTGACTATTTCCAGGAGAAATTAGAACAATTGGAGATACAACTACAAATTATATAGATGAGACAAGAGGTAAAATAGTATCTTTTCCTACAAAGACAGGAAACATGGAAGTTTGAATTGTAAGCTATGAAGTACAATGTAGATGTTTTAAGTAAACAGTGAAAATTAGGTCTCACAGCTTCATGCCTAGTTCCATAGCACTGCTTGCTATCCTATCTGGAGCTGACATTTGAAGTGCTTTACTTTAAATACTTTATCTGAAATACCAAACAACTGAATTGGTACACATAACTGATCATTTAATTAATTATTCATAATTTACTACCAATTGTGTAAATTAAAATAAGAATATTAATACATATATTGTTTGCCTAATATTCTCAAGGTTCTCTGTTATAAGTCATGATCAGTGCTTGGTTCCCAGTCATGTGTGTATGAATCAGAGTTGCTGTTCACATATTGCCATCCAAAAGAGGTGTACTTCCGTGTGCAGAGAGGTTTCATCACTATAGTTTGTTATGGCTGTTTCTTATAAAATTTCATTTTGAAACACACTTTTAAAACCATTTAAATACTCCTTAAGCCTCAGCACAGTATGTAAATTAGATAATTGCAGAAAACAGTCCAATGAAGTCTTAGAAATTGTATGTTTCTAGTTAATCATCCAATGATATCGTATTGCCTACTTTGTGTGGCAGATAAAGAAGAAATGAAGCCATAAAGAGATGTCTTTGACACACCCATGTTAGTTATCCTCCCATGAGAGTGCTTTTTTGCACAGATATGTTAAAATTCTTCATATGACTTGCAAGTATTATATTATTATATCTCGTAATGCCTTTGAAGCTTTTCATTAAAGATATCATCATTCCTAATCCTTTTCTCAGTCTCAGAATAGGATTTCCTTGCAAATACACCTTGCTTATATTGAAAGAAAGATCTGAAAACACACTTTTTTGATTCTGTGTTGACAAAAGTAACAGTTTTTGCAAATAATTTTATAGAAAAATGAGAATCAAATTGCCTTTAGTTATCTGGGCTTGCTCAAGACCATTTCTTTGAAGACTGGTTGTATTCAAATAACTTGAAAAATGAGGGAAGGTTACTAAGTCACTAATGAAGTTACTAATGAAAAAACACAACAAATAGGAGATGCTGTCAGCAGAAAGGCATGGATATTGAAGACTAAGAAAAAGGAACACTTTTCAGGAACTGTAAAGTGTGTCACAATGTTGTCAGTTGCATCAGCAAAATGTATAGAAACCCTGGATAATTTCTGACTTGTAATCCTCAGTCTTTAGAAGTCTCTCTGGCTTTTCAAGGTTAAATCCTTTGGCAGCAACAGATTGTAAATATGCCTCTGCCACTAGACAATAACTGTCTTGTATGAATACACACTTTACTGTTCAGAAGGGGACCCATAGTAATTTTCCATGAAGCCAACCTCCATATAACAAAAGACAGTCACATGCACTGTTGTTATATACAGCTGCAGACACATTTCTGACTTCCAGTGCCAAGCTACTACATCCAGGGATGTAGAAGGGTGAGGAAATGAACATGTACTTCATGTCATCAGAAACAAAAGATGTTTCCTTAAGAGTAGATGAAATGCAAGATCTTGCCTCCCTGTAGCTCTCACATTTTTGCCAAGATTATAGACAGAATGAATGGATAAAAGAAAATGCACTAGTTAATAAAAGACATCCTCCCTACAGTTTTCTTATGCCTGGAGGATGAATTGCTCCAGTGGATGTCCTCCCTGCCTTTCATGATGAGGTCAAGAAACTTGCTGTCACTACCACTGTTGTGATTAATGATCTGACTGGTAGTGACAGTAATCAAACCATAGACTCTGGAGTATAGCTAGTTTGTGCTACTTTCCAAGTGACTTGAATTAGTACACTGGCAGGGAATCTCTCTGCTTCTGCTACAGTCATCTCCTTGTGTCCTTCTTGAACTACTTTTCATGAAAGCACAGGTGAAACCAGAGTGAGTCATGACAATTAAAAATAATAAAACCTTAAATTATATTTTTAAAAACCAAGTGACAAAAACATTTTTAACATTTGGAAGAATACTGTATAATGATTAATTAAACTATTAATTATATAATCATCTTAAAATCATAGAACTACTAGTTGAAAGATAAGGTATAAAACAGCTTTCAGTACAATAAAGGGAAGAAGCTAAACTTCCTTCTCTCTTCGTTTTTTTTTATTCTTTTTTTGTAACAGATTTTCAATGCATTCACTTTAATTATATTTTAATAAATGTTCCTTAATTGAGTATACAAAAATATCTGTATATAAGGATTACTAAAAAAAAGGTTATAAAAATACCACATTGTCTAAACAATGGTAAGGATTAATGGGTTACATTTTGAAACTGGGATGATGGCAAAGTCCAGTGAAAATCTGAAGGTGAAGACAGAACACAGGAAAGGAGATGACAGCTGAAATAAAAGAGACTGATAATAAGGTTATACAAAAATAACAATGGAAAAATCTATTAAACCCTCTCTATTCTCAGAAATAAATTTCAACTTCCATCTGGTTAAATGCTATCTAAATTAATTCTTTGAATCACATGAGAGATATAGTACAAGAAAGTACTTATAATATTCTTGAATCTAGTTAACAAGTCAACTCCTATTCGGTTTCTCAGCCTTTGAAGTTGTCTCTCCAGGCCTATCCCATAGCAAGATATTTAGCACATCATACTGCCATGAGGGAAATGATGAACATTGGCATTGGCAAGTCAAAAAGGAGCACATGGAGAAAATTATGCTGTATTTGGAGAGAATGAAAGATCACTGGAGACAGTCCAGTGGACTGCGGGGCTTCCCAGGCTGCTCAGCAATAACTTTCAGTTTTGTTTTGCTTGGCAACTTAATTTTTTAACACACTGAGTAAGACTCAGATGCAAGTCTTGGCAGGTGAATACTCTAGGACACATCATGTGACTCTTGGGGATGCTCCTGTGCAGGGCCAGGAGTAGGACTCAATGACCCTTGTGGGTCCCTCCCAATGTTCTGTGATTCTGTGAACATCTCAGTTGTATTAAGAGGGAGCCTGGCTGGTTTGTAGGGAGGAGTTGAGACAGCTGGATTAGGCAGAACAACAAGTTTTAATTGTGCAAAGACAGCTATCTTGTCTTGCTCTAACATACTGGGCTTTAAGCCAGATGATGCTTTGAAGGTGTGGTCTCTGTCTAAAAGACTGCTCAGCGTGGAGAAATTCATAAACTGTGTAACTCCTACTTCAGGGAGCTGTGACCCTGATCCCTTGCCATGACAGAACCAATTAGCTGTCTATTACTGTATTTAGTATGCTTTATTTATTTATTTATTTATTTACTAAAACAAATGAAATTAAAACCATGGTTTCAGGGCAGGGGGAGTGGGGGAAGGACCAAAAGTATGATACCCAGTTCTCTAGGTTCAACATTTTCCTTCAAAGGCAATCAAAGTCCAATAACCAGTCTAGTAAAAATAATAATAATAATAATAAAAATCTACAAGCAACAAAGACTTTGATGGCTTTTACTACCATGAAAAATAAAATGTGAGCTAGATAAATTTCACTCTAATTTTTAGCTCTTTTATTGTAGTTCAGAAAATAATTTTGTTCCCTTTCATACTGTTTTACTTGAGCAATCATCTACCAGATAGACACTGACTACCTTGTCATAGAATGGAAGAATATATGTGTCATTTTAAATTAATCTCATCAATAAAACATTCATGGAAAAGAGCTGAACCACATTTATTTGCTGCTAAACTCAGAGAGCTACATTTTAATCTCATTATAATATGACCTTCCAAAGTCTCTCTTCCTTAGTCCTTTCTGGGATGGAGGAGAAATGGTTGCTTTGTTTTGTTCTTAACTGTGTTTAAGGCATGTTGAAGAAGATGCACTATGTATTTAGTTTATCTGGATAAAATGGGTATGGGGATTGGGAGGGGAGTGAAGGCAAAAGTAATAATAAGCTTTAATATGGATATGAAAATAGCCTTCATAAAACAAGGATAAACAACACTGCGATCTAATTTACCCTCACATAAAATGCAAAACAGAACTGTGTGTGTAATAAAACATTAGTATCTTTATTGCCAGTATTATCTTAACTAATCTTTTCTTACATTATTTCTATAGTTACAGTAATTCATCTGCATGAAATTTAACTGAACAAGGCTACCGTTGCAATTGAAGCCACACTGATTCTTACCCTTCTTCTATTCATAAAATCCTTCATTAATATTTGCATATGTTCCTAAAATAGTCCCAGGCAGGATCAGCTTCTAGCCTCCTCAGAATGTCAGCAGCCCAGAACAGTTTTCCTCTGAACATCCCCTTCCTTTGTAATACACAAATACAATCTTCTGGGGCTCTGTAATTATCCAAAATGAGCTTTACTGTTGCAAATTAATTCAGCACCCCTATGATTTATCTGTTGTAAACACACTTTATAATATTTATATTCCTATTAGAACCTCCACTAATAATGAACTGACAGAACATAAATATTTACATGATAGTACATGGACAAAAGCTTGATACCCTCATATTAGTTGCGTTTCTTGTTCTCTCTATCATGCTTGAAAAAAACCTAAACCTTTGCAATTTGCCATGTTCCCAAAAATACCTTTGAAAATGGCTCAGAACATTAACAGAGCTTCACATTTGCCACACTTTTCTTTAAAAAGAGTGTCATTCCTTCATAGTTATGCAGTCTGGGTTATTGCTTCTTCACATTATGCATCATTACTCTGAGTAGGTGTCTTATCAGCAGCTCCAGTTGTTGTGGAGACGATTGGAATTAAGCACTGGAAGCTTTTTATTTATCTTACTGTCTTTATTCCTACAAGATTTTCAGCATATAAGCTTCTTTGTTCAGCTCAGAATTGGATACATTGCCAAGCATTGTAAAATTTACATCTTTCTTTTTTGTATTTGTTCTTACATTGGATTGAAAACAAAGTATGGCTTTAATTAAAGCTCTGCTTAACAATAGACAATTTTTCCATACAGTGGAATTTCTGAGCAGTTGTGAGCATTTTGCAAAGGCCTAATAGGTGACATTCACCACTAAGCTTCAAATAGAACTGCAATATACTTACCTGAGCTAAGTGTCTGACTGACAATATTCGCACAAAGAAAACTGTAATAATGTTGTTGAAATACTGACTTAGCCAACAAAACCCACAGAATTTAAAGTGAAGGTTACTTTAAAGTGGGTATGATATGCAATAACATACAGGTTCAAAGGATAAATGCTGGTTTTTAGAGAAGCAAAAAGAAAGAAAGGGAAGATGGTAATGGAAGGAAGGAAGAGGAAAGAAAGGTATGATGGAAGGAAGAAAGGAAGGAAGGAAGAAAGGAAGGAAGGAAGGAAGGAAGGAAGGAAGGAAGGAAGGAAGGAAGGAAGCAAGGAAGGAAGGAAGGAAGGAAGGAAGGAAGGAAAGTCATTCTTCAGTCATTCTTCAGCAAATCTAGTTTGCATAACACAGACATTCACAAAATTTGGTAACACAGAATTAAAAATAAATATTAGCCTTTCAATCAAGGCTACACTAGTTATACTGTAGATGGCAGAAAGTTGAAAAACAAAATTCTACCAAACTTACTGGTCAGATGCATGCATTGTTTGGGAAAAAAGTTAAATGTCTGTTAAAAGCTGTTCAATAAATGTTCCCATTCCAAAGACTGTGTGAGGCCTTTTTCCTTTCTCTCCTCAATATTTTAGAGAAGACATCTGTAGTTCAAACACAGATTTGCCATTGCCTGATGAAACTGAAGATACTTGTTTGAAATAATTGCAAAAATATTGTACTTATTCTAGAGGTGATAATGTGTGATAAAAGCATAGACACTTCCTCGTCTGCACTAACAAAGGACCAATGATTATAGCTCTCTGGAGGGCTGTCAGGAACATCTAAAGCACCTGTACAGCATACTTCATTTGTGGTATGTTAATATACCAGTAACCTAGTGTATCATTCAAGTGCTGAGCATCAGGCTCTCCTTGTTTGGGAAGAGACTAAGAGTAGAAGAAGATCTTCCAGGATGCCCTGCTGAGTTCAGAGAGCGAGAGAAAGTATGAAAGAAGTTACCCAAACAAGTATTACTACAAATTTGTTGATTTCTAATTACACTGTGATACACTGCTGTACCTGCCAAAGGCAATGTGCCCTGAAGATGACTGCTTTCTGCGAAGATCAGTCCTATTGATGAGTCATTCACATCTAAAATGGAAAATAATAGGAAAAAGGACAAAGATGCAGAAATAAAATCTCCCACAAAGGGGAATGAGATGATACAGAAGTCCATGACAACAAAGTGCATTCCATTGCATGGAAAAAGTGTAAAGTAATTTTTAAAGTATTGAATGCTTTTCTGGTCTGTAGAAACTGCCTGATACTAGTTTTTTAGATAAGTTCCATCAAGAGTTGGTGCAGATGCTACACTGTAAAGGCACATTATCATGATGATGTATCAAATGGACAGATTTCGCAGAGGACTCATCCACTTCAGAGCAGATCAGTGACCAGAATACTGGGCTGCAGAGACACTACTGAAAGACTGAGGGGCAGGATATCTTTTCTCTTTCACTATTTCCATGGAAATTTCACATATTTCAGTGCTGCATCTGTGCTTTAACAGAAAAAAACTCCAACAAACAAACAAAAAAAAATTACAGGATTTCAACTTTGTGTGAGTAAAATTAACTGAGATGTGGGGTGGAAAGGAGCTTTACTATAGCTTTTCTGTCCATAAAAGTTCCAGAATTATACAACAAAGCAATAATATAACTTGTGAAATTAAGTTTCATTTATCCACAATGCAAATAAAAACAAACGCACCACCACAAAATAGAAATAACTTCTAAACAAACATAAAATATCTGATATTATTTACAGTATCTTAGGTCATTAAAATGTGTATATGCTGCTTTTGTGACTACTAAGGCATCACTACAACATTATATTAAATTCTTTAAAAGATTATGAGTGCCTCTTCTCCAAAACTCTCCTTTCATCCATCTATTCTGTTATGCAGAAAAATAAATTTACAGAAGACTAACAGCTATTCTGCTGTTTATGTTTCATGTTCTATTCACACAAATCACCTTGTCTTTCTAGCAAGAATCTTTTCAAGTTGGTATCACTGAAGTACCTAAGCAATCAAGGTCTAGGAAACAGATAAAAATATAAGAATTGCAATATTAAATTAGACTCACAGTTCAACTAGTCCTATATCTTTTTTCCTTACAATGGCTTGCACCACAGGAAAAAACTCACACAGAAGACAAATGTCATATAATCTACTCCTCTTATATCTCCTTGAATTTCAGATAGCTACAGATTTTTTTAATCTCTGAAAAGGGTAAATACAGTGGTCATCAGGCTCACATTGATACCTAAGAACAAGGGAAAAAGAAACACCTTTTTTTCCTTTGAAGGGGCTTTCTATTGGTCAAATACAGTGAAAAAATATGTCAGATTACATTACAGATAAATCAGATGCCAAATGTAATTTCTGAAATGGAGAATATTTTTAGATTTTATGACAGAAAAAAAATTATGGCTTTAAAATGGGTAATCTTCTATTTCACTAAATGTGCTCCCTGACTGAGACCTTGTACGCCAAGCTTCAGCCTGAAGCAAATTGTTATAGCCGAGCTATTAACTTCTAAAAATAGGGGAATGTAATGGAAACATTAAGAAACCCACTACTGGGCACAACCACAATACAGGGGAGGATGAAACAACACTCCTTTATTTTTCTTTCTTTACCTCATCACATTAGTTCACTTTGTGGCACTGAACTGTGTGTACACTAAATGCATTTTTTTTTGAGCTAGTTTCATTCTAAACAGTAGCTTATAATGCTTACATTTAATCTCCCTCTATCTTTCTGAAGAAACTTAATAACAGCCAAATACTTCAGGTCAGACACTTGTAATTTGTGACTCAGTACTTAAAAAAGGTGATACTTCCTGGGGGAGAGAACAGACAGACTGGAGGATTGCAAGAGTGATCTGAAATTAAAATGCTTTGCAAATGGAGGTTTTTGCATTTTCACTTGAAGCCTTTTGAGAAACAGAATAGTAGAGTGAGCTTTTTGTAACAAAATGTACAGCCGTGATTTACTTTTCTGTCATGAACTGTGCATTCTCTGTGTTTTATTGCAGTGTACAACATTTCTCATCATCCTCTATTTATTTTACATTCAGCACTGTAAAATCAAAGAAGCACTGACTCATGAGTCAGCAGGTGGGTGCCCGTCTTCAGAGGCATTCCATGCTTTTTTGCCAAACCATTTAGCACATCTGTAGCCTTCACTAAATCATTTTCAAAAGTAATATCAGTAATAAGAGACAGAGAGCCTTGAAAAGTATGTGTGGTATGTGTTCTGCAAACAGGCTCTCACCAAAAATCCCCAGAGCTAGGAACAACAGTAAAAATCATCTCAAAGGAGCAGTAGAGAGTGGAGAAAATGGATCTCGCTATAGAGGACACGCTATTTATGGAGGTCAATCTGCATCAGTGACATAACATTTCAGGGCTATTCAGCTATAAACATTCTCATGAGTCATGCACGGGTTTAAGGAAGAGATCAAAAGATGAGCACACACAATGAGCATGTGTGAGTGCTTCTATCCCAAACCCTAACAGATTGTGTTTTGACTTTGACCACAGAGGGGTGTGTTGCAATCGGGGCAAAGGCAAACTGGAAAACAGGCTTTAACAGTTCAGAAGAACTAGCTAAATCAATACATTCGAGTCCCAGGAAATGCATTACAATGCAGGAATTTTTAGAAGTGTCAAGGGCACTTGGAAACTTGCTAGTGCCTATGCTCCTGAGTCACCTGGACAGACCAAAAGTCACTCCCAGTACACCTACTGGTCTGAGTCCTAATTCTGCAAACATTTCACTGCAGGTAGATACCTGTCTGCATACAGACAATCTATTAAAATCAAGTTAAAGTCTCTTGGAGTGTGGCAAGTGGTTTGCCCTTATGCACAAGCCTAGTATTCAGAATTGCTTGAATCAATAGGCAACTTCTTAGACTATTTTCCTTGCTTGTGGGGGCAAGAGATTAGATTTTCAGAGCTTAAATTCCTAACTCAATTTGAATCCCACTTCTAAATCCATCTCAATCCCTTTTGGTAACACTTTGGTCATTTGACAAGCCTGGCAATAATTTGTCATGCCAGACTCTCCCCTGTATTTTTCAGAAACCTTAATGACTTTTAAAACTGCATTTTCTGGATATTTTCCAGCTTCTATGGGTGCAGTTCTCTAATTGCCACCATACTATGCTTCCAATCATCTGGTCATCTCAGCAAAACTGCCTTACTCTCTTGCCTAAGAACATATGACATTGTAAACTATTTTCCCTTGATTTCTGCCTATTTAGTTTTGACAATACACAGAACAGTCTTCTAGCAAAAAAGTTTCCATCTCTGTTCAGTCTCAATAATACAAATGCTTATCTGTCTTCATACTCTTTCCTTTTCTAGTCCATGTTGGCACCAGGAAGTTCCAGGGAATCTGATAGTGGAAAATCATTTCTTGCATGACAGATTTTGCAATGTTTATAAAAATACGTTACTTCCTATTTAAAGGAATGCTATCCAGAGCTTGAAATATTGCAACAGTTGTACTGGATACTGGATTTCAGTAAGTATGCAGGGGTCCATATTTCAAAAATATTATATTCTACAGAAAAAGCTGTCTGACTTTCTAGAGTTTCAAATGTTAAAATTACCTTGATTTCTTTAGCATTTTATAGGCACTTTGTGAATGGCTTACTCTTACCTGCTAGTCCTGTGAGATACAAAAAGTAAAGCAAATGCAAGAAAGCAATTAAATATTTTGGATGGTTGAACTCTAAAATACCAGATAGGCCCCATAAGCTGCCATGTGATGAATATGAGATAAGAGACATAGAGACCTTAAAATAAATAATGCTGAAGACAAAGTGTTGCAAAAAATACAATAAACATGAGGGGGAAAAAAATCCAGAAATCCTGGAGGCACACTGAAAAAGAATGAGAAAGGAAAATGGAGAAACTAGAAAATCCATGGAATGTTAATGTAAGGGGAAAATTCAATTGATTTTTAAATAGTTTCTAACTTGGAAAACGTCATGGAATTTGGAAAACATGCCCCAAATTCACACTGACGTAATTCCACAACACCAATTAAAGGTAAACAGAACTGCCTGCTTACATATGCACAAGAGAGCATAGTAACTTTACAGAGCACAGGCATTCACCTAAGATATCCTGCTAGCATACAGGACATTGGTCCTAGTTACTGCAGACAGAATGCATGTCATGTACTGTTCCTCCTTGACTCCACTCATGCAGCAGTGGCCAAAAAGACACAGGAGAGCTCCAGTTCTGTGCTGTTGTTGTTCATGATCATGACAATAAAAGAGTTCAGTTCCTGGCAACTGTTGCAAAGCACAACATAAAATTTTGTTTAAGGGAAGAAAGAAATGCTCTGAAGAGGATCCTGGAGTAATACAATAGTGAGATTCCTTCTGTTGGTTTGAAGAGGAAACAGTGTTATTATAAACATTTCTCTTGGACCAGAGAGGAGGTGGCAAACACAGAAAATTTCAGCCTTACCTGTGGCTGAAAAGAAAGCATTAACAGTGATTTTACTGTATAGGACTGAAATGACTGTGTTAGCCATTATCAGAACTATTTTGTTATTTCACGTCCTCAGATTGTCCCACTGAGCAGCTACCACTCCTTGCTACATCCTGTCACTTTAATGCTGACTTTGATTTTAGACATAGTCTATGTGTATCTAAAATCTTGCAACTTGTACTGTCATTTACATGTCTAGAAATGGAGTGCAGTACATGCCAAAAATACCCCCAGATTGTCTCGACAAGACATACTTAATTTTTTTTCCCCTCACTGTTAATATCTATATTGAAAAGATACTAGGCAAGAACAATCATCTCAATGTTGAATGAGCTTTTTATCTACCGTCAGTGGATCCCGAAAGGAGGTGGATCCCACAAGTCTCTTTGTAAACTGACTATGGTGCAAAGCAGTAGCCCAATTACGCAGTGAGTGTGCTTCCGATTTGTAAGGTACACAAACACTTTAGGACCAATAAGGGCTACCTTTCCCTTTCCAGAGAGTTGTCTGATCTGAACAGATGAAGTTTTCAAAAACTGACTTCAGAGCACAGGTACCATTGAATATCAATTATGAATAAATATTAAACCTATATTTCTATTCCACTTAGGCGTTTTTGAAACTCCCAACCCTCCAAGATAAATTCATACAGAAATTTGAGTGTCTGATTGTGACTTAATATGTCTAATCAGAGTGCCTGGAAATTACTGAGCCACAGATTCCACACTCATATATTCTCTTATGTTGGAAATGCCTCATATCCCTGTAGTATCTACATTTTTGATACAGTCACACCTATGTAGGCACATATAAATTGTCATAAGTATTTGACCAAACACTGATCTTGCTAAGTGGCTCAGAGCCCTTGGTATCTCCCCCACTCTGGAAGACTTCTCATCACACCCCTGCGGGAATAGTTTGACAGTGCATTGAATTTAATGAATCAATTGGGCAGAAAAATAGAAAAAGAAATAAATGATTTTTGTCTTGGTAGCTCAAACTCGTACCTGAAATATAGAAAGTGATATTCTTTGGGGGGTTGTGGATTTGGGGTTTGGTTGTTTAGGGTGATGGATTTTTGCATATGCAATTATTTATTTTTAAAAATATAATAGCTGGGAGATAGAATAATGAAATTTTTCATTCCCATCAGATTATTGCTTTCTGGTACTTTTTTTTAACCTGGACTGTAGGAAGCCTGGATTTATGTTTCTGTACGAAGCTATGCCATGGGGAGTGCAAGATAAGGTACAGCCCCGTCCCAGTGACTGCTGTATTGACTATCCATAGATGTCATGGAAGTCTTTGCCTGCCTCCCAGGAGAAAGAGCTGATCTGTTGGGGAAAGCGATTCATATGAGATCTGGAGACAACATTTCATGCGGTGGACCTATGAAGACGATCCTGCTGTGCCTGACCGAGAGAAAACTGTCATCAGCTTTACCGTGCCCTGAATGGACCGATACTAGACTAACTGTGACATAAACTCGTTACCCCTCTTTAGAGGTGGTACGGGACTGTTATAAAGATTGTCCTACATTTATCTGAGAGTTTTAAGAGTTAATATGTTCTGTTACTGCAGTTCGTTATACGGTTCTTAAAATGGAGGATGTGTTGTTGTTTTTGTCCCCTCACCCCTCCATATTGCCTTCTTCCCCACAGCTTTCCCGCCTTTTCCCCTCAGACCTTTCCCGCCATTTTTCCGTCCCTGCATGTTCATTGGTTGTTTGCAGGACCGTTTTCCCATTCGCTGTCCCGTCACCCCGGTTACCTACCATATCCAATCTTAGTTCTGTTTCCACCCTGTACCCCATAATATCCCCGGTTCGCTCCCTATAAACCCGTCCATTTTTAATAAAGTTGGCTCACTTGGAGCACACTGCCTGGGTGTACGTGTCGTTCCTGGTGGGCTCGCTCGGTATCAGTCAGCGGTCCTGCACTGACCATAAGTACTTAATTCTAGAAAGTTCATAGCTGACAATCTGGTATCAGATGGATTTCCAGTGGGAAATCACTGCCTTCCTGTGTTCTGGAATATGATGTCTGACTACATTTAACTCTTACAGGTTTGGCCCCACTCTATTTTCAGATTCTCAAAGTAACTACCCGGCTCAAGCAGCTGAGTCCTGCTTATCTATTTTTTTAAGATTTTCTCTTGTCCTTGTAGCCAGAAAATGTTTGTGGATTTGCAGGAATGGGGACAGTGCAGTTTATTTTTTGAAAGAATCTATTGCAATTGTGGACCTAATGCTCTGTACTTAATTAGTGTAAACATTTATTTTCAGAAATAAATTTTAAGAATCTAAAGAGCCCCCATTTTGTTACTTCTGACTGACAGTTTTGCCTTCAGAGCACAAGGCCATATTTCAATGTATCAGCGACTTGTATGTTAGCACCTGGCAGAACCCAGTGAGCTATTGCAGAAGAGCGACCAGCCTCTCCCAAGAGAACAGCATGGAGACCATGGCCAACTTCCCCACTTGGAGTTTAAAGAAAAAGCGGGTAGAATTGCTGTGACATTTCTACCACAGAGATAAACTTAAGAAGATACCCAGTTAGATGTAGAATTGCAGGTGTTTAATTCTCCATGTAATAGAGACAAGGACAGTGTTTCAAGATTGACATTTTCCAGCCCAAAGGTGGATTTATCTGGGCAGCAACCCCTTACCATGTGTCTCTCCCACAGTCAGCTTCAACAGAGAACCACACTGTGATCACCAATCATCACTTCTTTTCTTAATAAATTCAGGTTCAAATTCTAATGTTAATCTTTTCTTGTCTGTGATCAAAATTAAGAAAAAAAACCACAAACAAAACACAAAACCACACAGTTGTTACTGTTAGTTTCATTAGGCCTAATAGTATTGCTCTACACCCTAAATTGCATAGGTTAAAGAAAAAAAAATTAATGCAGCTAACAAGCATCTAATTCAGTATGGAACTTCATCTCATTAGAACTGCATTTAAAGGTTTAGTGAAGCTATTAGTGATTATTTTTCTGGTGCCTATAAAAATATTTTTTTCTGTGAAAAAAAAAATCAGACAAAGTTGCGTAGTTTTAATTATCATGTCCTTCAGAATATGAGGGAAATGTAACACTAAATGCAATAAAAAAGCACAGTGTTCAGATAATATTGCAGCAGAAATCAAATATTGAGAAGCATGGAATTACACATCAGAAATCTCATATAAATTTAAATGAAAAGTTCTAATGGGAGGCCTTTTAATTTAATGAAAACATATGAATTTTCAAAGGACAATGTCTCTCATTTAAGCTATCAAATTTGATAAAATGATCTCAGAAAGGTTTAGGTCTAATTGTATTTTCAAAAAATAACAGTTGACAGAGAAATGTAATAATCTTCTTGAAGAAAACCAACAGAAAAAATTAATTAAACCAGAATGCTACAGCAAGGAAAATAAGGCTGATATATGCCTTGTTTACCAGAGTAGAAAAACATTCATCAAAGTAGCTATTGAAACATCAAACTTGTTTTATCAATATTGCTTCATCAGTATATCAAATGTTCAAGTGACTTCTTCTTGAAATATCCTTTCTTCAAGACTCATCAGGTGTGACTATCTACAATTAATCCAACGCATAACTATAAACCAATGTAACACTAGCCAGTGACTTTCCTCAGATAAACTCCTTTCAGAGATAAATATTCATATTAGTTAATTAATTAATTAGACACTGTTTCGTAAGTGATCTGGCATTATATCTCTGTTAATAACAGAGATAAATGAAACAGTTTATGCTTGCATAAGTCTATATATTTGAATCTTAACATCATTTCTTTAGGCTTTCTGACAAGATTAAAAACCTGTTTCTGTGTTGTTACTCTTTTTTAAGCATGTCTTAATAAAATTAATGCAATAGGTGATAATACCTAGTGATACTATAATACTAGTCATCATGTTTTTCAAGTAAGTTCATATTATTTCTTTTGCTTATAATTAATAAAAACTGGGAAAGTGAACAATTCTGTCTTCACACTGTCCTGATTATGTGAATGCCTCCCTTTCTTTCAAAATATATGAAACTATGACTTTCATATTATATTGTATATTATCATGTATTAGTTGAGCTGATATTTTAGCACATATTTTTTTATATCAACTACACTATTTCCTAATATGATAGAATGTATGTTGTCTGCTGCCAATCTGTTATTATTTTTAAAATGTGCAGAGAATGTTTGGGTTTAATAACCAAATTTTAAAAAGCACAGACATTATCCACTTCTGTTCTCTAAACCATCTTAGGACTAATATGACTTTAAGTAGACTTCTTATAAAATTAGCTATATAAATTTCAAGTATCAAGGAATATTCTAGACTTACTCTGTTTGAATTATTCTCCAGGTACTGAAGAAACTTTTAAGGGGCTTAGCTCATTGGAAGTCATTATGCCTTTCATGGGCAGTCAGAACAAACGTTATTAAAATGAATATCTCAGTAAGATTCAATTATTTATCACAGGTTTTGCCTGTAATGATACCACTTCCCTTTTTTTAACATCCTGACAAAAAAACTGTATGAAATAATAGTTATTCACAAGCTAGTACTATTTGAGTTCAAAAAAGAGAAAGATTCTACTTTGCCTCACAGATTTTTTTTTCTTTTGCTGTACTTTCTAAAGAGGGATTCAGTTTTTGTGTTGAAAGGGATTTTTCAGAATTACTTTTCCAAAAGGGTATGTAAGTAATTTGAAGTGAACTCCTTTTTCCTATTGCCTATAGATAGACTTACTGAACACAAATCTACAAAATTAACATTAACTTCAGGACTACAGGAAAAACAGAGCCCACAATGTCTGATAATGCTATAATGAAACTATTTACATATTTAGGTTCCCAAAGACATGTTGTTCAGGCCTAGAGTAACTGTAAATACTTTACAATTCTCTGTAGTTAATTAAAAAAATAATTTACTAACCAAAATTTTTAAAAAATACTCTATTCCTATAAACAGTGTTCTTACAGGATTTTAGATATTTTAAAACAAAGATATTTTATAATGTTTATTTTCAAGTATTAAATCTCCCCAGCTTGGTGGGATTTTTAATAGGTCCTGGAAAATAGTCAGAAATGTATGCAATTTTGTGAACAAAAGGTTGTAAAATCGTCATGCCCAGAGACTGAATTCACAGAAGAAAACCAAAGTTTAGGAAAAGTTTTTATGCTCAGGCTATTCTTTGGCATCCTCCTAGCACTCTTTTCAGATGTGAATTTACTCTTCTTACTGCTCTTCCCCTTTCCTTTCATCAAGATTTACAACCTTAATTTATTAACACACCTGCTAATTGCCTCACTCATGCAAACATCCTTTAGTGAGGTGACATGCTGTCTTTCTAGTTCTGGTGATGCCCCTGACTGCTCCAACTCATCACAGCCTGTCTGAACTCATTGCTTTCTGTGAGGTACAGCATAATTTTCCATCCCATGAAGCAACATTCAAATAATATTTCAAAGCTTTTGCACACACAAAATTTTACATATCCCTGGGTGACAGTTTGTATAAATACTTGTTTTGACTGCTCAACATTTGCTGTATTTTCTGTTCTTCAAAAGCAGTTGAGGTGAAACTGCCAGTTTATCCTTTTTTGACTTCCATGTTCTGCATCGATGGGACCACACTGAGAGGGAAACAACGCCCTTTCCCACAGGAGATGGAGGGGCAGCAGGAAATCTTGAGAGCCACCAGTAGGATTAATGAACAGAATGACCTGGGAGTGGACATGCAGCCACATTTAGGGGTGCTGGAAATGAAGTAATATTAGGCATTCTGTATACTTTGTTGTAAATCAGAAACTGGACTGAAAATAATTCTTAAGGAAAGAATCTACCCTGCAAGGACTAGGGTCAGGGATGAGATTTGTTTGCAATTTATATTTTAATTTCTTATCTCTAACAGCTCTGACTTTTGCTACTAGCTACCTCATACTGTTTTGTGTCATAGTAAAACCTAGTCTTACAGAAAAAAAAGGTATTATAGTTTCATGAATGCTGCAGGAACAGGGCTGAGGTCAAGCGATATCAAAGCCTCAGACAGCTTAGGCTCCTGACACCAACCACAATTTCTTCTGTCCTCTGTTATGTGTAAGTCCAAGTTTTTATAAAAATTATTCCATATTTTCTCATATAAATCTTCTCTCAGAAAACTGACTAGTGGTGGGCACAGTAGAAATTTGGCACACTACATTTACCCTAAATATCATTTTATTGAATAAAAGTTGTAGAGGGCAATAATACACACAGAGAAAAGACTGATAGCCAGGTGCTGTGCAGTGTGGATGCCTCTGTACTCTAACAGACTTACTCCAATTAGCACAAATTGTATCTATTCACATTTAGCCCCAGAGTTAAATTAAAGTCCCTGGCTACCACATATTTAGCAGTATAGAAACAGTCATTAAATCTTGAAGATCCAGCAGGGGTCTTTTGAAGATTTAGACAACTGCAACTGAACAGCTTAAATTTTTTTCTTATAAAGAGCTGAATGTGATTTGTTTAGTGTCAAGGGAGATTTCTGTTGTCAAATTTTTGAAAATTTACTTTTAGCATTTAATTTTCAAAAACTGATAAAGTATTTGGCATTTCTTGTGAAATATGAATTTATAAATGGATTTGAAAATTTTCATTTAGGCAAAGAGTGCATTTTATTTCCTTTATTTCTGTTCACTTTTCATTATTTTTAATTGGTACATTGTTCTGTTATATGTCAGGAGGTGCATAATACAATAGTGTGTACTACGGCATATTAAGCCTTTTGTGTTCTGTGTTTCAGTTTTAAAATGTTAGGACAAATTTGCCCTAGCATAAATGGAAACATCCCAACTTCTAGATGAATGCCCTCTTTTCATGATGAGAAACGTATGTATCCAAAGTCCATAAAAATGAACGGAAGTCTTGCAATTCCTGTTGAGATGCCTTGAACAAATCAGAGGAGAGAAAAGCTTCATGAAAGGAACTTTAGCTCTAGGGAGACTAATCTCCCAAGTCTCCTGCTACAGCTAGTGGAGAGACAGAAGTATCTCTACAGGCAATTCTGAAGAGGATTTTGTAATCCGCAGAAGAAGACTGAATCTAATTATAGAGTCTGCCTTGCCCTAAACATGTTGAACCAAGACAATGGGTAGTTTCATGTTTACACCAAAAGGGTCAGACTGTTCCACCATAACTCAGACACAAGCTGATCTAAAGTGTAAACTCAAATATTGGTATCCGTAGCAACTGTCTTTACTTATTTTTGCATATGAAATTTTAGAACATGAAACATTAAGTATTGTTATTGCTTGGATCCCAGCCAGCAGTGATAAACAATAAATAATAATAATAATAATTATTATTATTATAATAATAAATAAAAATGTCATTTTATAACAATTTTTATATGTACACACACATAAACTTTGAATTTTGGGAGAAAAAAAACTTTTTAACAAATTTTTCTTGTGTTGTGAATATTTTTTTCTGACTTTTCCTTGATCAAAGGAAAGATTTAAATTTAAATCTTAGAGATTCAGATTTAAATTTAAAGAGAATTTTTGGCTCCATCAAGGCAGAAATCTACTGGGTAGATTCAATAAAAGAAAAGATGCAAGTAGTTCTGCTTTTAGATAATTTCCACTTTTGTTTATTTCATGCTCTACCTGAGACTGGGACAATTAATGAACATTGAGAGCACTGCACCAGTAACAACTATACCTCATCAAACTCCATAAAAGAAACCCTAGTGTTGGAAATTATTTTCTTACAAGGTGACAATTCCATTTTCTTTTCATTTCAACAGATAAAAAACTTAATGCTTGCTTTGGGCTGCATATAGTAGGTAGTACAACAAATAATCTATCACAATTGCATTCCCACTGTTCTCCGCCAATGACAAAGCAAAAGGCAGCCAATATACCAGTCCTTATGAATCATCGAAGTTAGATGTGAAAAAGATAAAGAAATTGTCTAACCAGTCATTTTGTAAGGTGAACCAGCCTTATTCCAGAGAGTAATATCTCAAACAATGGGGCAACCACAATTGCTCCTTGAGGTTATCCACAGCTAGATATGAAGCATTCAGTCATATTTAACCCACATTTTCTTTTAATTCAACTGCTGATGAGTTGACCTTTGCCAGCTGACAGATGCCTTCCTCAACAGGACAGAGGAGACAGTAAGATGAAAAAGTTCGTGGGTCTACATAAAAATAGGGTGTCCTGGTTTGGTCTGGAATATAGTTAATTTTCTGCCTAGTAGGGGGTATAGTCCTGCATGTTGTATTTAGGATGACAATAATGTTGGTAAGACACTGATGGTTTAGTTATTGCTAAGTAGTGTGACTTTTCAGCTTCTCATGCCCTACCAGGAGGGAAACAAGAAGTTGGGAGAGGACACAGACAAGACAGCTGACCCAAACTGGCCAAAGGGATACTCCATACCATATGGTGTCAGGGCTCAGCATATAAACTAAAGGGGAAAGCTGGCTGTGGGCTGCTGCTTGGGAACTTCCTGGACATTGGTCATCAAGCAGTGGAGCAGTTGCACTGTGCATCACTTGTTTTGTATATTCTAATTCTTTAATAATTTTCTGCTGTCCCATTAAACTGCCTTTATCTCAGCCCACTAGCTTTCTCACTTTTACTCATCTGAGTCTCTCTCCCATCCTGCTGAGAAGGGTGGGGATTTGGAGAGTGAATAGTGCTTATTTGCATGTTGGTAATAGAAATAAGAGTGAGATGGTAAAAAACAAATACAACATTTCAAACACCTTTCCTCCACTCTCTCTCTTTCAGACTCCACTCCTTCACCTCCCACTCCTCTAGCATCTCTCCTCCTGAGCAGCACAAGGATATGGGGAACAGGAATAGTCCTCTCTGCCCCTTCCTCCTCACACCTTTCCCTCCTCCATGGGCTCTTCATGGGATGCAGTTCCATCAGGGTACATCCAACTGCTCTACCATGGAATCCTCCATGCACTGTAGGTATATGTCTCCACCATGGACCTCTGCAGTCTGCAGGGAGACAGCCTGTCTTACCATGGTTTTCACCATAGGCTGCTGGGGAATCTGTGCTCCAGCACCTGGAATACCTTCCCCCGCCACCCTCTTTCAGCTTGGGAATGATCTACAGTACTGTTTTCATTTCTCCCTGCCTTTGCAGCATTTTAGACTTCTTAAAATATGTCTTCCTTGAGATACCGCCCCCTTTACTGCAGGGCCCAGCTATGCCCTGTAGTGGGCAAGCTGGAGACATCTGGAACTGGCTGGGTCTAGTATAATGCAGCCCCAGCAAATCCACACGAAGGCCATCCCTCAGCCCCTGCTGCCAGTGCCTGGGGACCTCTTCTTAATACAACCACATGCCTTGCAAGACTATAAAAAACATTTCCTCTCCTTGGTTCCAGACCTTAACCCCACTAACACCCATGACAAAAAATTTGGCACCATTTTTATTCATAGCATTTGATTTTGCTTAGTCAAGACAAACTTGCTCAGTGCTTTTAAAGTTCCCATACAAAGGGGGGGACTTATAAACTTCCTTTCTTATAAACTTCCCTTCTATTTTTCCAATGGTCTCATTGTTTCTGCGCTTCTAACTGTGACTAAAAGAATGGGAATCCTTGAACTGTTCATCCTTTATATGTCTTATTTATAATTCCTTACTCCTCAGCTTACAGCAAATAATTTCTATCAATATAAGTTTGTTAAGTAAGCCTTAATGAAATTTTGATTCTGATGTTTTACTAAAATCCTATTATATACAGCTGTGTATCTTTTGAGTAATTTTGAGAAAAATACTTTCTTTTCTATCAAGTACATCCTTTATATTTCAGGGATGTCCATTATTCTAGACTTCAGCTAGCTTCTTTGATTTTGACATTCCACTGTTTTAGCTGAAGTTTGAAATTAGGAAATTGATTACAGAGTGAGGGCGTAGTTTCATGACAGTAGTACTGGACACCTTAGAGACCAAAACAAGAAGCATTTGAGGAAAGGGCTGGCAAGCACAGGCAAGTACAAAAGAGTGGAGATCAGAAGTAAGAAGAAGAAAATTTTTGAACACTTCCTTGATGGAGCTAAAGAGTAAGCCATCAGTCACTTCAGTCAATTAAATGGATGAAGATGAAATTCATTTGGAATAGATGAACAAAAAGGTTGAAGAAGAAGGCTAGATTATTCATGTTTTGCACACAACTAATTTCCCAGGATAATGCAATTCCATCTGTAGGCAGATACAGTAATATAATACAAAATAAAATAAAAAATATACTTTTACATTATGAATATGCCTAAGGCCTATTAAAGCAAAGCAAATGCCAGAAATTCATGAGGCTGTATGTGATAATGTTTAATATCAGAATTGGTTGTTGCATTGTCTTTTGCTTAAATAACTCTACAATGAATACTTTTATGTGACTTAAAAGAAATGAACAATGGTTACGATTGATAGAAAAATTGATTGAGAACAGTACAGCTACTAGTCATTCTTTGGACCTCCCAGAGGACCTAATCTAGTAAAATATATCATAGATGCTCAAGTAGGGATTTTAGAGACAGATTTAAGGACTACAACACACAGGAGGCACTTTACCTTTAATGAACACACACAGCATTAACAACCTGTCATGTAACAGATGTAAAGCACACAAAAAATACTTAGAGACACTATTCCAAAGAGGACAAGTCACCATATAAAAATATGGTCCTTTTGATATACAGCTGTAATTAAACAGCCTACATTCATTTTATACAACAAAGGCTGCATTATGCTTATACTTGTTGCAGGAGCAGTGATCAAACTTTTGTAGGTATCCTTCTGCACCTTGTAGTGCTTTACATGTAAAAATTAGGAAAATTTTTTTTTTTACAAATGAAACAAAGATGTGAGTTAAAGGTGAGATGCTGTTTATTTTAAGTAACTAAAATGGGTTTTATGTGCTGAGCTTCCCAAATAACAAGGGTAACAGGAACAATACTCACATGATTTAACTTTCTTTGCATCTATACAGCACAAGGTGCTTGAAATTCAGAATACCGCACTGATTGCCTGATGTACCAGCTTTCTGTACCCTGTAGTCTGGCAACATTCCTATGAAGGAACCTGTTAGACATAATGAAAGAATTTGGGTAGTAAAGGAATTTCATACTGGTGAAATTTAAGAGAGTCACATGAGTACTTCAGAATCTAGAAGGCATGTTTTGCTAAATAGAATATATGATCAAAATTTTATATATTTATGCTATGTACCAAGTTTAAAAATAATTTAGAATTCAAGTTTATTAAGTTTAGAAAGTTTCCTGCCTCCCTCATGTATTCAGATACTCAGTCACATTTCCTTGTGACTGTAACTAGATTATCAAATCAATCAGACAGAACCTTTGTGTCTAGTTGCTAATTATTCTTTATTACAGTTCGTATTATTTCTAATATATATGAGCAGTTCTCTGGAGTTATAATCACTTTTATTACACTACCATTACCATTTTATATACCCAGTGGCCTTTTATAACCACAGGAGAAGGAAAAGAAATTTAAATCATGATAAATATCTCTACAGTTGTCTTCTTAAAGAAACGACTGCAGAGATATTTTTCACATCCTTAGAAAATTTTTTTGTGCTAATGGATCTAAAGCCCAGATGTGCTTACTCACCCTGAATAGAGCCTCTGGCATTTAAATACTATAGCTTAAGGACACAATTCATTTAAATTAATGAAAATCTTTGAGCAGTAGCAGTTTACAGGGTTTTTACACAAGGTGCAGCAATTTGATTTTCAAATAGTTTGGCACTTTGTCTCATTGCTCTTCTATCACAATGAAACTTACAGCAGGTGACAAAGAAGTTGCCTCATATACAAGAAGTATGAAATCTATATAACATACATAGTGCTGTTAATAGAAAGTGTTGTATTAAACTGATATTCGGATGAGCATTTTACTATCTTCCTTATCAAACTACAGTACACCCATTGCTTTGTACCATAGTTAAAATTATCTGAAGATTATATTTATCTTACAGCCACTACTCAGCAGCATTTTGTGTGATTTGCTTTGCTAAGAGAAGCACTTCCAACAAAGATGGACAAAATCTACAAATCAAAGAGAACAATGACAAGTGTTGACATGGCACAGTGGCAATGTAACTTAAAACTGCATGAAAAAGTAACCCAGTAGCTTCCAAGCTGCTTCAATTCTGATATCTCAATTTTCCTTCCATTGACAAAATCTAGATTCACAATTACTTAGCTACTAGCAGGGGGATGTATGCTGTGATCTTCCAGGAACTACTTACACACTCTATGGATTATCTGTATTTCAGGCATCTAAGGAAGTGTTAAACAGTAGAACATAAACTCTCCTTATATGCTGACAAAATATCTTTTATTGCCTTGGGGTTTTTGTTTTTTTTTTTTTAATACACCATCATAGAGTCATTCTTAATCTTCCATCTGGTAAAATAAATAATCTTAATATCGGGATTGTTTTACTTAGCAGTGGCCTTCAACTGTGTTTATTCAGTCCTGTGGTACTTCTCTGAATCCCCTTCCATTTATCTTCACAGCTTTTTTGAGAGGACATTTGAGAACTGACTTAACAGAATAAGAAATTACAGAGATTTTTTCACAGTAGTAGTCCAAGGCTTCTGCTTTGTGCCACAAAGAATGAAATATCTGAGATTACAGAAAACCACTTTGGATTTTTACTTCTTCCTCTATTTTATAAGTAGTTAAGGAGTCAGCCATCCAATTAACACTGGGATTTGATGATCTGGTATTTGTAAATTTGCTCTCTCTGCATAGCTGCTGAGCAGCATATATTTGTAGATCCTATTCTTCCCCAAGTTTATTAATACAAACACTGGTTATCATGCTTTTTTTTGCCAAAGTTGTCTCTAACTCAAGAAAAGATAGAACTGTCCCTTTGCCTTTTTTAAGAAAAAGTGCCCCTACCCTTATTATTTGCCTGAATGATATTTCCTAAAAGATGAATAAATGTTGATTTTAACATTCCAGTCACGTGAATCATCTCCTCAGGTTTCTGATATACGAATGAGGCTGTGTTTATGCTCATAAATAAGCAATTCCAATTATGCTTGTTTATTACCCAAGCTCCTATCATTGGTATATAGGCAATTAAAGATTAAAGAATTTCTTCTCTCTTCATCCTTTGGTGTCTTGATTAATTTTGTTCTCAGCATCACAATTCTGTGCTGAAAGTTTATGTGTTTCCTCTTTTCACCCTTCTCTTTTATTTGATGCTATCCTAACCACTGCAGTATACTTCTTTGGTACTTGTCTCAGTAATGTTTTGTAAAGAACTTTGGAAGGTTTTAAGGACTTCTTAATGCCTACATTGAAAATAATTTTCAGAACAGATTGCCATTTTATTAGCAGAGTAACACCTTAAAAGAAATATATAGTTGGTTGGCAGTCTACTATGCCATGCCTCCATCTTTACCTCTTAAGGCAACAAATAATCTACTTCAGTATTGTTCATATTGTTCATATGTTTTCACATTTCTATTTTTTAGGATAAGTTCTAGTACTGCAAAATACTTTCTACTATCTAGTAATTCACTTGAGGGCATGTTAATATATATTAACTTTTAATGAAGGTGCTACTGGACCCCGCTAGGACAACTTGAATAAGATGTCACTTCATGTCAGTAAAGATCATGCTCAAATTCCTATCATGGCAAAGCAAAATAAATTGTCACATGGTAGTATGATTTCCTTTTGCTAAGCTGTCAGGCTAAAAAAGTTGCACAATTCACAAAACCAATTATGTTCATAGGCAGTATTTTTAAAGTATGTAATTTACTAAGGAAGTTTTATAAATAATTCAAATAATGACTTTAATTAGTGTTTAAATTATCAAAAATATAACTCTGTTTAAATAATTTTGCTATGATTTTGCTAGCAATTGTTTTACCACCATGAAAATTACTGAAATAGAAAACTTCCCAGGACAACTAATCAAACTTGAACAAATGAACACACCACTGTATTTTTCTGCAGGTAAACTTGATTGCTTTAGTCATGCAAGCAGGGTTTACAGCACATCTCTTGGGAATACACAAGGATCTTAATAAATCTCGGTTATGTCTTTCAAAGGTAGCAGATATTCTTAAGACTGACACGTATGTCCTTATTCAACTTCCACAAAAGTCAACAAAATATCTTGTATTGCTAATGTTTGGAGAAGGAAAAGCTCCCTATCAATGAGACTCTTGCAGACATCTGACAAGCACTTGTCATTAACATTTTTCAGCTATCATAACCACAGGGTACGAATCAGTGAAAGTTTTTGCCCCGACTTCACACATTATCCCCATCTGAAAAAGGTGTGATTTGGTTGCCCAGCTAGAGTTAAACAATATCACTTTTGGCACACTTTCATATTGTAGCAGATCATCTGTCTCTCTGTGCGAAAGACACCGAACCCCACTGTGTCAGGTCTGGCAGCCCCATGTTAATGTATGAGATTACATTACAGAAAACCTGAAATAGCACTAAATGCCTGTGTTTAGACCACCAAATTTTACCCAAAGCATTTCTTAACTTGGGAGTGATATATAAGTGGTGAAGAAGATTAAAAACAATTCAATTTTACATACATTTTTTTTTTTAACATGACTTAAGTATTCCATGATTCTATGAACTTGTCATTCAGCTAAGCCTTCTTTTAAGTAGCAATGCCTTAGGTAAACAAAGAGGAAATTGAAGATCTGAAGGAGATGATCCTAGCAGGTCTCAGTTTTATTTTCCTACCTTTGATTACTCAAAAAAAATAATATTTAAGTTTGTTTCTACCTGCCTCTTAATTGTCATACTCTATTTTCCTGCCTTCTCTTAGACTTTGACACAGTGAGTGGAGTCCAGAGAATTAGTAAATTGACCAAATGGAGGGGACTACTTTAGTATGAGAAGACTAGTTCTCCACTGACTACTGATCAATTTCCATAATGAGAGATAAACACTCAGCTAATAGGCAGGCAGAGGACTGTTAGCCACAGTCTGGAACAGAATCCTTGTTTCATCTGCCAACACTTAGGTATTTGGTACCAGCGAAACAACCAGAATATCTGAGAAATTCATACAAAGACAGCAGACGTAACACTCAAAGCCTGCACCTGCTGAAGGTCATGTAGGGCACAATATAAGGTATCTCAGCTGGCCCTAGATGGCTGGGTTTAGACAACTGAATTGATCCTATAGTGCCTTTCTGCAAAGTTCGGGCTGAGAATGTTGCCAGATCTTTATGGGCAGAGCAGAATACAGGCTAGTTTAGATTTTAGTCCCATGGTTATTACTGTTGATGCCAAAGAAAACTACCTACCTTATGTCAATCCAGTTCAGTCTCAATATATTTATAAAAGTATAAAACTGACAAACAATATACAGATGAGTTTACAGTGAAATTCTAAAAACAGTGCAATGCCTGCTAATGGATTTAGTGCGGCTGATGTTTACAGGGAAGATTTTCAAAACACAATAGAGTTTTTCTTTCATCAGTAAAAATATATTCTTGTGAATTGTAAAGATCCTTGCATTTGCAAAGATTCACTTGGAGCAAGTGGTGGTTATGGATAAGAGAATGGTAATCTCATTAAATGAGTGAACTCACAAGCATTTCGGAATGTATTATTTTCATGATTCACAGAAGTTCAAACAAAAAGGAGTAAGAAAGAAGCAGAGTGGGGAATTAAAAGCAAATACATCCAAATTTTTTCCATCACCGTGTCCTCTAATATTACAACAATGGTGGTGAGCTGAACATATGTGCAGTGCAGGGTTTTGAGGGATTAGTCTTCTTAGTCCAACCTATAATGCTGGAAAACAGTTTTCTATGTTACAGTAAGAAGTAACTCTCATTCTACATGGGAATCTTAAGCTCCTAGGGAAAATCCTAATATTTTTCAAAGTACTTTTAAAGGACAAAGAAGAGATGTACATAAAAATTTTGAATTATCTGTTCTTTGTCTCTTATTGTTTCATGAGAAAGGGTTACAGAGAAAGAAGAAAGTCACTTTGCAGTCCTCCTGGGATACAGCAATCATGTATGAATCCATAATGTCCTCTCATCCATGCATCACTGGGGAAGGAAAAATCAAAGTAAGCTTTCTCTTCCAGCCCTGTAGTGTGCTTGCTTTCTCTCTTTGCTGATTACATGCTCTCTTTACTGTTGAAATAATATCAAAAACACATAATAGAAACTTTAACTACTGGATTTAAACCCTGTTGTTTGCCTTAAAAAACATCTACAGAAATGGTCATCCACCTCCCAAAATAAACTCCCAGCAAACAACCAAAATCAGCAACAGCCACCATGAATTAAGAGAGGGTTTTATATTTCCTTCAGCATAAAACAGGGAAAAATAAATCCCATCAGTAAGTAAATGAAGTGGATCTCAGTGTAACCAATCTATGAACTGAAAATTAGTTTAATTCCCATGGTAGGAAATTTAAGAGATTCATAGATTAGAGGGCCAGAAGGAACTGTTGTGATCAAATTTATAAACTTGTGCAGAGATTTTCAAAGGCACAGAAGACATTTGGGTACCTAATTCCCAATGACTTAGAAAAAAAGTTGGATTTTAGTTGTGACTTCATTACAAAGCTTCCCTTTCAACGAATAGTAATTTGACCAATACCCTAAATCCTAAATTATAATGCATAATAGTCAATGTCACCCATGATTCAATTATCAGTGTCTCAACATAGTCAAAATGCAAACAAATTGCAACACCCTCAATGCCCAATATTTTTCCTCTGACATTACCCACAGAGAAGCCAAAAGAAATTTGATTGCTAGACCTGTACACAGACATTTGCAGCCATGGTGGTGGTGAAAGCACCTTTAGACTGAAACAGGAAACACAAACTATAGACTGTTTTTATCTGAAGTAAGCAGAAGCATGGGCAAAATCCTACGCCTTGAGGGAAAACACATTTCTTATTTAATTTTATTTTATATTCCTTCTGTATGCAAAATGTCCAGATGACATCACATTAGGATAAATTACAGGTTTTCAAGCTTACTAGAGCAGAGTCAGGATTCAAATTAGAAGGGGTTAAATGCATTCCTGTTAGCAAAAAGGACTCTCCTTGAGCAGGAAAAAGTACATTCATCAAAAAACTTAAACACATTTGTTAATCTCTCAGAAAAGATTTTTCTCAATGGTCTACTTCCTGTATTTAAATATCGTTTATCTTAGTTTTAAAAATAGCGTTCAAAAAAAAAGGAACAGAGTAAGTGTTCTGCTGGGTAAGATGGTGATCCATCTGTTCTAGTATCTGGTCTCCAACAGTGGTCATTAACATGAACTCTTATTTTGTTAGACAAATCTGATGCCTTCTAATGACAGTTTAAAAACTCTGTTTGTATTTCTCTTCCACTATGTATTTTGTTTACTTATTTATTTATTGCACTGTTACTGGCTATGTTTCCCAAAGTATTGCCAGAAGCACAACTGTATACCCTTTTTATTATAACTTGGCTGGCTCTTCAGAGCCAGCAGTTAATGCTTTTTTCCAGTAGTTACATTTTGAAAATTGTTGTTGGTCTCCAGAATTCTCTCTAGTTTCAAAGACAGAGAGGAAATTTAAAACTGGGAATACTAGTGGAACTGAAGTTTTCTTAATGGGGAAGAAATATTTTTTAATGGATCTTCTGCTGCAGCTTCCTTCCCAAGGTGACTGACATGGAGGCTGTGACTGACAATATGCTGACCTCACAAGAACAAAAGAAAAGAAATCTCAGCAATGTGTTTGCTATGAAACACCTGCAGTATTGGTACAATCTCAAAAGCTGAATAGATCATGGGAATCTTTTTAGCTCTGAAATTACAATTTTGACTAATTCTGGCCAACAGCTACTTTATATATCAAATGGAAATAAAGAGAAATTGTTCTGACTGATTTTTTTGTGGCAGAAAAAGTAGTGTCACCTTCTCTGAGACAGGTTTTCCAGTCAAGTATCCAATCCAGAACAGTAGATGTCAGTGGCTTAAACAAATCACAGTTATGTCTATTCTGAAAGCTCAGGGATACACAAAATAACAGCCTTGAAATGGTAATTAAATCATTGAAAAGAGGTAGTACACTTTTTCTTTATCTGCTCCAAAAAACAGCACTGCCTTGTCTTTCTCTACTATCACTAGTTGTAACAAAGATTAGGAAAGCATACTGCAAAACAGAAAAAAAACCCCTGTCTTCACAGACTTAGATCTATATTCTCTGTAAATTTAGAGTTAGTTTCTCAGCCAACCTCTCTTTAAATAGAAGTGCCTAGAGTTGGATAAAAAATCATTCTTAAATCTTGTAGGAAGGAATGATTTCTTATGTTCATTTCAGTTAAGAACTTACTTTCAGTGGAATATAAGGTCCCAAATGTCCTGTCTCCCCTTTTGTCCCATCTCTCTTCACCCCCAGCCAATGGTGACTTTCTGTAGATGTTCATATAACTTAAGCATCCTTTTTCCCTGAGACCATCATACCTGCAGTAGTAAAACCATACAGGTCAGTCTGCACTTTAGGTAGTACATGAATACTCAAGTCTAAAGAAAATTTTAAAAACTCTCCCTGACTCCATTTACTTATTGTGTTTGGTCCTTCAATTGTCCTATTATTCAAAGTCCTCCAATTTGCCTCTGTTGGAACAAATTCAGGCTATCTTTCTTCTCTCTCAGCGTCAAAATGTTTGCAAACACCATGGTTTGTCCAATTCCACCAAGTTTATGCCAAACATTGAAAGATTCAACTCTGAGAATTCACCCACTTTACAACAAAAACATTTGCGTGTTTAAACCAGCATCAAGCATCACACATCATACAGCTGAACTGGAAGGAACTGGCAACCTTCTAAGACTAGGGATCTCTCTCCTCTTTCTTCCCCCCTCTTTCACTCATCTACTTTTTCTCTTCTATGGATCCAAAAACCTTGGGAGTCTTTCTTGTGCTGAACTATCTGTTTCCATGCACACCTTGACTAAAGTACTACTGTGCTATCAGTGTGTTGGTTTCATTACTTTATACCAATGCTGAAACTTGATTTGTTAGGCCTTGTTTAAGCTCACCATGTAAGTAGTTTTCTTCTGATCGCCTGACTGGTTTTCTTGAGAATCTTATTTTTTCTTACTTGCTTCCTGTGGATGTAGAAGCCAATCTACCTCAAGGGTGACTGCTGTGCTTACTCAACAAGATAATATTGCCTTTGGAATTAAATTCTAGAAAAGCCAAGAATAGTCACAGATTCTACAAACAGGAGTTTCAGAGGCAAACCTCACCTTTTCTCTCTCTATTTTTTTTTTTTTTTACTTTGGTTTTAAGGACAGAAATTCAGCATTTCTGGAAAACAGACACATAATGAATACTATTTATCATATTCTTTCCTAGTGAGCTGGGAGAAGAATCTGTACCAGTAGCCAAGGTTGCAGTAGATTTTTTTTTTTAATCTTGAGAGTACATCACAGTAACAGCAATGAGCTAGAAAAATCTCTGTAAAAGAAAAACAGTTAGAGACATGTAAGGTACACCAAAATACATTATATTTCTCTTATTTTCATTTTATGTGAGTATAAAATGAACAGGGTGCAGTGGGAAAACAGCTGCATCTCATTACAAACATGGAACATCAAGAATAATAGCCTATTCTTAACCTTTTAGTAAGAACTTCATATATAATTAGTGTATTTGAAAAACATAATTCTTGAGATTAATTCACCATAGTGAAATCTTCTCTCATATACTTCCACTTTTCTTTTATCTACCTATAATCCTACTTTCTGGTGTCAAAACAAGAAAAGGAGAAGCACTAAATTACAAATTAGCCAGCATCTAGGCACTAAATATTCCTTTAGAAATACACTGCTCTTACGATACTATATTGTGATAAAACTTGGCAGTTTGTAAAGTTTGAAGTCTTTAAAGATATCTATGTGGTTTGAAAGAAATCAGGATTTTAGGCATTTTAGTCAAAATTAATTTGCAAAATATAATCTGGAATGTATTAAGTTATTTTCTAAACTGTCTTTGGTATGAGTGTGTTCCCTGATAAACAAATAAAACTTAAATTTTTCATCTTATATCTTCAGCTTCTTACCAAGGAATAGAAAGAAACAATATCAATTTTACATGTGAAATGAATTATACTTCAGTAAACTACAATTCTGTCAATTTTTTTAATGTATTTTCACATGGATCACATCTTAACTACTGTGTATGAAAGGACTGCATCCAACAGGTACAACCTGTAGAAAAAACTTTTAACTTTCTAACAACATTCCTGAAGCAGATTTTACGAAGTAGGGTTAGTGTCATACAAAGGAGGATTAGCCTGTGTTTTGAATTAGAACATTTCTGGTTTTGTTTATTCATAAGTAAGTAAGGTTTATGTCAGCTTTCAAATTCTGTTGTATAGTGTATTGAAGGAATGCTTATTAGTGGAGTAAGGGAGAAAGTCAAAAAAGGAAAATTATAAGAAAGGTAAAATTGGGGAAAGGAAAATTGTGCCTGATTGTGAAGTTGCAGCAAAAAGCTGTAGCTTTCCAAACAAGATGAAGCAATTTGAGTGATCTTTTTAACTTTGAGATATAACAGTCTCAGTTTTATTTAGGATGTCCTAGGTAAGCAGACTGAGAACCACCTCTCCCTTTTATGAAAGTATAAAGATCCTTTTCTTTCACACAGAAAGGTTTCTTTTCCCCTCCCAGATGATTTGTTAAGAGTTTGTACAAAGATTTCAGTCTCCTGTGAAGCCTCCTAAATTGTTCATCTTTAAGCATACACAAGGATGTGATAACCTAATATTTTTAATGCAAAAATATGCAGAAAATGCACTTAGAAATACCACAGGGACACTTAATACAGCAAAAAGAAATTGGAAAGACACATCTGCATTTTGGTTTTCTCTCATTTAAGCTGCCCTTGGAAATGGTGGCTTGGATATTATCCGCATGATATTCTGAATACCTTATACCTTGTTAGTGAAATTTGTCTTAGACATTTTCTTCTACATGCAGTCTGACAGTATGCGGGCCATCTTGAAAGTATACTTTAAATAATATCTTTCATACATTGCTCTATATTTTATTATTAATGCCTTTCAGAGCATGGGTTTTGAACACAACTCTCACTACTTTTTCTCAGACAGAACTACTATTCCTGGAGTTGTCAGCTCCAGCTGTGCCACAGAAGTCTAAAAATAAATGGATATGCTGCAACCTGGTGAGACTGTTATTCTCCTGTGGTGCTCATTCTTGCTTCTCGGTGAGCTACACTAGTTCATTGGGTCTAGACTGGAGAAGTTCCATCCTGCTCTCATGTAGTTGTAGAGAAAGGTTTTGAAGTAGTAGCCTATTTCTTGGGAATGGGAAGAAATAAGTGGAAGAAAAATCATTCAGTGAAAGACAGCGAAACACCTTTCTTTCTTCCCTTCATACCCAAGTGTGCATCTTGTCCTCATGAGGCTTAGCCAGTCTCTAAATACAACCACTGATGTGTCATTTACATAGCTTTCCTTCTTCCGAGCATCCTTCTGTAGGCAGTTTTGCCATTTTCTCCAAACAATGAGGCACCTCAGTGTGGGTTTTTCCTATCAGAGGAAAGCAGCAACACCTTGAAATAAAATCAAAACCACAGCCTTAGAATAAAAGAAGTTATTTTCAGAAG
>VXBX01006388.1:153300-164861 GCA_013400415.1 Scytalopus superciliaris
CCAAAAATTTAAAAAAAAAAAAAAAAAAAACAAAAAAAACCCAGAGAAAAGTGGAGAGGCTCTTAAATACTTTCAGCAAAAGCCAGCACAGTTAAAAGTAAGCACTAACTACGTTCTCTGGAAGAGACAGACAGGAAAAGCAGATAGTACCAGTTGCCTTTGTAAAAATAAATGTGTTAAGTCACTTGAAATAGCCATCAGTAGTTACAGTCAAGAAAAAAATAGCCAAGTTACAACAAAACCTAACAATATCAGTGCTAAAATTCAAAAGTTGTTTCAGGCTTTTAAAATGTCATAATAGAAGGCAAAATATTTTATAAACTGTCAGCTCAGTTATTTGGCTTCAGCTTTATCTACTGCAAAGCAAGGGGTCAGAGTTAAAGAATAGCCAGAAGCCTCCTGCCTTTGGGACCAGCAGAGATGAGAAGGATCTGCCCTTCTGGACACAGGGGAGGGAGGAGGTGCAGCTCACTTCTCTCTGGAGCACTCCCCAAGTAGATGTCTAGCTCCAGCAATGACAATAGTAATTACAATCTCAAAGATGGCAGAATAGCTGAAACAGCATGGGGCAGTATTAAAAAAAGGAGAATCCTCAGGGGCTACTGAATGCCCTTTGGAAGGCTGAGTGTGCTTGCTTTAGAAGTTTCCCTGAAGAGTGGATAGAGGGATTTAAGACAGCAGGTATAAAAACATGCGTTGTTGGGATCTAAGACAGCGGAAAGCAAAACCCATGAATCATCATTAGTCATTGTAAGGAAATAAAGGGATATGTTCTGAATTCTGATGAAGCCCTTGACAGAGACAGTGACAGCTGCTGAAAAGACAGCAGAGCTCTCATGTCTCCCTTATAATGATGGCACTACAATTGGATTTTACATGAAGCATAGTCTGCTTGCTCCTTAGTTGTCATTTCTGAATCAGCTAGGGTCTGATACATTGCATCTTCAACAAATAACTTATTGACCTTACAAAAGGTTAAAGTCCTTTTTATTTATAGATCACAAAAGCAGAACAGCACTAAGAAGCAGTGCTCACTATTCACATTCACTCCTTGAAAACGTGTCCCTAAAAGTTGAACTGTGAAACAGGTGTTTAGCCAAGGATGTTGTTAGTACTCAGCCATTGTGTGACTCTGCAAAGCTGTGCTGAACACATTCTCAGCCACTCTGCTTCATGGAAAGCAAAGAGAGGTATCATCCCCTCTAGCTCAGGAGCAATCCTCTATCTCTATAAAAGCAGAAACAGACTTGCCTACAGGAGGCAAAAATGAAACAAACAAAGCAAAAACAAACAAAGAAAAACAACACACAAAAACAACAAAAAAACCCTTACCCGAACCTCAGCAAAAAACATACTTTTGATCATAAAAAGGTAAGCCTGTAACAAGTGTATTCTGAAGGTGGTCTTTATGGAGAGTTGGTGCAAGTTATCAAACAGCATTTCATATTTTTCCCTCCTAGAGCGTGCACTGACCCTTACCTCAGATTTCATATGTAAATGAGACTGTAGGAAATTAGCTCCAAACTATTTCCTAGTGTAATGATCACACATCTTTTCAGGTTGGTCTCACTACTCCCCACCTCCATTCCATGTGTCATCTTTTCTCCTCCCTAATTTCTTCTCTTCCCCAACTTCTGTCTTAGAGGGATGAGTGATGACTTCCTATCCTCCTTTGGGATCCAGCTCAGCTTTTGACCCTCTCAAGTCTCTCCAGGACTCATAGAATCTTCTGTCTTTTTCCACTGGTAAATAATAAAAGAATTAACAATAATTAAGTTTTCAACACTCCCAAGACAGTGGCAGGTACTTACATGTCTTGTCAAGAGACTTCAGTGTGGAGGTTGCACAAAAATATGTGTAGGTAATAATATCTTGTAATTGGATCATGGCATAAGACCAGAAGCAATCATTGCATTGTTTTGTCTGACATCTCATATCACAAAACATTGCAACTTAGACCATTACATTTCATCCTGTTTATGCCTTTACAAAACTCTATAACTTACATTTAAGTAAAACAAGTATTTTTGAAAGGTATCTGGAGAAATATAGAGATAGAGAATTTCTCGCTTTTTTAGTAGTTTATTCCACCAGTTAATCATCCATTAAAATCACTACTAAACCTAAAAATTTATTTACAAGTTGGTTTTTTGTCTAAAAATCTTGCTATTGGTTCTTGTGATGACTACAGTTCTTTCTTTTTTTCTTTTTTCTTTTTTTTTCCCATGAGATTAAAAAGCCCTTGAGTATACAGGGTATTCTCACAAAACAATATTTAAATACTGTAATCAAACTGTCTGTATATCTTCCTTTTGACAGATAAAATTTTCAGAATATATCATTGGAGTACAGCTCTCCACAGTCTTAAATCATTCATGTGGCTTCTTTCTGTTCCACTCCAATTTTTTAACATCTTCTTCAAAATACAATAAAACCAAACTGAATCCTGCTCCAGTATCAGACTCCTCACTGCAATATTGAGGAACAGTATAAAGACTGTAGAAAAAAATACAGACATTGAGGAAATACAGGTAAAGACTTCACAGAATGTAAGGAAAGAGTCAATGTTATTTTACCATTAAAGCGCAGGATAGAACTCCACATGTCTGGGGTTTAGTTCCCATCCTATTGAAGACTGTTATGTAAATTTGCATAACTATTTTCCAAAAGTTTCTGGGTTCATTAGACCAGTTGTAATAACTGCAAATAGGACCTTCTCAAGGTTGCTGCAACATTGGATTCTTTATAGGTTCTATGTGCTTTGGGATCCCCATCTGGAAATCATCATTGCAATTAACATTCACCTATATCACCACGTTTTTGTTAATGCAACATCAACCTAGGCATTCTAGAAATCACTACTAAAATATTTTTAAGGTACTTATTTGTAACATAAAAGTATAATCCATAATAAGAGATAGCAGCAGTTTTCTGATTTCTTGCCGAAAAATTAAAAGTTTGAAAGACAGAAACAATTCTTAAGAGGAGACTCCATCTTCCACTTTAACAGCAAAGTCCAATTTATTTATGCATCTCTAGTCATTCAGTATGATTCTTCTACATACACAAATAAAAATACATAGTTATGTACAAAGTTTAATTCTAAGGTTGGGAGGCATAATGGAGCTTAATTTTATTAGACTATTTTTCCTAGAGGTGCATATTGATTTCACACTGTCAAACAAACTGCAAAATACATTATAACAAAACAATTAAAACTGTTGATAATTATTACAATTAACTCGCTGCTTCATACTAATGGAATGTTCAAGCATCCGAGAATTCCTGATTATCAGAAACTAATGGATGTTCGGAAGAGGATGTCATTTTCTGTAGCAATTTGTTCGTGGCCAATTTAATGTTCCCTCAAAACAGTTTTTCATTCCCAAATGTCTCATTTGTGGCTTTGCAAAGGAAAGGATCATGACTGTGTTGTTTCAGTGCTTATTTTGTCTTCAGAAGTTTCAGGTCTGTTCACTTTGCTGTTATGCTAGGAGCATATAATCCAAAATAAAAGAATTATAGAATCATTTTATTCTTTCATTTGTTAAACAGAACTGAGGATTCTCATTTAAAGCAGTTTCAAATGTGAACTAATTCTACTGAGGTGTCGTTTTGGCTGAACGAAGAACACTGGTCCATTTTATCTAGCTGTATTTCTCTGTCATGTGTGCTTCTTTGGCTGTGTGAAACCACCTTGTTATATAACTCTTGATCCCCATTGGCTGCTGTAACACTTGTGATGCTGTTCCAGTGCCAGGCTGTGATGCTGTTCTATCAAGGTTGTAAGAACAAGCTCCCAAGGGAAGTTCTCCTAATCAAATTTGAGCAGTGCCTGCAGTAGCCCTTTGATAGAAAGGGCAAGCTGGGAACAGCAAATGGCAATCCCTTCAAGCTTACTTCTGTCCACATGCATTTCTTGCACTTACTTGCCAGATGCACATCAATTAAATGTTGCCCTGAAGTGGAATCTTTTCTGCAGGGGATCATACAACTGATTTGGCAATGCCTTTATTGTGCCAGTGTTAAAACTCATGATACAATAATTTGTTTTATGAAATACTGTTACACACTTTTCAATAGGGAACACTGTGATCAAGGGTGGCATCAATTCTATAGGACACCTGTTTCACAGAAATTCTTGAGTCACTAACATCTTGGGAAAACACATTTCTGTAAAGCTCAAAAGCAGTGTCTGCAAAAACATGAGACAATTAAATTCCTTTTTGAGTTTTGTATTTCCAGTATCTTCATTTTGTTATTCAGAGAAATAAAGTAATTAGCAGGGACAAGCAAGTATTATTAATCATTTCTTCAGCATCACCCACGTGGTTTTGTGTATTGAACTTACAGAAGAATGTCTTGTGGTGTAAGGATCTCACCGTCTTTTACAGATAAAATAATTCAAATAAATAAGCCATTACAGCCTTACGAACGTTCCCATAGAAAATTAAAAAAAAAAAAAAGTGAGAAGAAAGATTTTATATTCCTTCATTAGAAGTGTTTAAGATATGATACAGTCTGAAGAATAACAGTCTCTCTTTGAATTTTTAAATAAAATTCTCAATAAACTGGGGCAGAATTTCCAAGGATTACTCTAAGACCTTTAATCTTTTTTTAAAGCAGGAAATATATTAGTGTTTTGCTGATTTTTAAAGCAGGAAATATTGCAGTGCTTTGCTGAATCAGGGCTAAAAGAGCAATCCAGTCACACTCTGGGAGAAAAATATCACAGTGTGTAAAATATCCATAATGTGATTAAGAAGAAAAAGGTCATTTTGAAGCTTAGAAATATTTAAGAGTTGAAACTTTAAAATGTTTCTACACCTAGGGTAAGCAATATATACCTTCACTAATATGTTCACCTAGTAACACAGCTTAGCTAATTACACAGCTTGAACAAACAGTTTTATGTCACTGGGGAGAGAGGTAAGGAGCAGGTAAGTCTGTTCTGGATTTAAATGGCTGAACAATAGTTCTTACAGAACACCACAGCTAACAGAGACTGAAGGCACAGCTCCTCATCATGCTGTTTCTTTTACACATACCTCGAGAAGGAATCAAGTATCTCAGCAACTCTGTGGTAAGCATTGTATGGAGGAAGAGTGCAAAGTATGAAAAGATCTGGAAGCAACTGTGCAAATAAATTGCCTGTTGTAGCCTGAACGTGCTCAATGAAAAAGGACTTTTTTTTGTAAATAAGCAGAGTAGCAAAAATTTAGATACCTTTCTATCAGGAACTTCTCCTCCTAATGGGAAGACCCCATACCATCCCAAATATGGGAATTCCCACAACATTTTGGAGTCACACAACAACATATTAGTGCCAAGAGGTATGGACACCTAATTAGTATTACTAATATGTGTCCCTACATCTGCTATATTTACTTAGAGTCCAGTGTGCCACATTAAATCATCACCTTATAGTGACACACAGTATGTATGGTTATGTATTTGTTTGCCATTTAGCCTGATGCCTTAAAGACTGAGGTGAAAAAAACTCCAGGCAAATTTATTTGGAGATAAGATAAGGAGAGCAGAGGCTTTAATGAACCTTCAGGCTCCAGGAATACATGTCCACAGGATTCCCCCTCAGTTCCCAGGTTCCAAGATTTTATAATGATGTCCATCCAATCTCATTCTCATACTCCCCCCAATCCTCCCCCATCCCGCCCCTGGCACACCCCATCAGGAATTGAGTCTGAGGGTTTGGGACCCCTCTTTCATTGTCCTTGCCTTCCTCACAGCACGTCTGGTCCTTGGAGGCCTTCCAAAGTTCCAGATTTGGTGTTCTTCTGTCTGTGTCTTTATCTTCTGGTTCAGGCCTCATGGCACTTCTCTGCAATTCTACCTTGAAATGGAGACTAAACAGCTACTGGAGTTTTGAGGGATTGATATAGGATGGGGTTGGTATGTGTAAACATTAAGCTACTGAAGTTACTTTGCTGTTACATTAAAACTACATTAAATTCTACAATCTATAAAATTAAAAAATCAAAAATCAAAAAGCTCTGAGGCATCAGCCAATAGAGACAATTTTGACTACAGACTTTCGGTGCTGTCACAGTGAAAAACAATTTTTTTTTTCCCCTACTTCACCTTGATTTTAAAAGGGAGTATTAAAATACCGGTGAAAAAATTAGAAAAGGCCACAACGCTTTTGAAGGACTTTGGAGTACTCTGAGATAGAATACAAAAACTCTATTAGCTTCTTTTTCTCAAAACATAAATGTGGATTCGTATCTTTATCAAGCATTTGGGAACAGCTGAATTGTACTACAATTTCTAGCACAGTGTTCTTCTATGACCTTTTTTTACTACAGACTCCTCTCCCACCCCTTTTTCAGACTCCATAGCTGTCATAAAGAGTTCCTTAGAATGATTCACATTTTAACAGTACTATCGATATGTAAAACATGAATTATACTTACTAAAAGAAATAGAACCTGAATGTAAAGTAGAGAAAATACTGTTTCAAGGAGCTGTGAAGTTCACTGTAGCCTCAGAACGCAATTCAGCTCTTGAGCTTACTATTTCATGGAAATTGGACAAGCTATCACACAGGACAAATATATATCCAATACTGTGCATCTTTCTCTGCTGATATTCAATTAAACATATCCTACGTTGATGAGCCTGGTATGCTCCAACAATTAATTTGCATTTGTAAAACAATAATTTTCTATTATTTTTGTTCCCTTTTGAGAAACTTTCCCATATAATTCCATGAGTCAAATACTGCACATGTAAGGCATCACATCTCAGTTCTGACATCTCAGTATCCTTAGACCAGAAGGTTGCTATCACATTCAAGGATTTGAAATGCACATAACACACATTTTAATTCTGGCAATATGACAGAGTAAACTAGGAATGAAAAGATGAAGATGTGTCATCATATATCCCTGGAAGAACAGCAGGAGGCATTGAAGGTAAACACAGTAACAACATGTCCAAGCCCTAGATGAATTTCAGCTGAAAAATGAAAAAATGAGCACAAAGATCAATCAAAGTCCCAACTGAGCCATATGACACCATTCACCACAGAGAAAACCTTTACTTCCTAATATTGAAACAACTGAAATCAGCTTTATTAGATGAGTTTTAAATTTTTCATTGCTCTCAGAAGAATGTCCCCCACCCCCTTAAAAACCAAACCAAACCAACCAACCGAAAAAAAAAAAAAAACTGAAACTGTTGGCACGCTAAGCTAAAAAGATTGCTAACTGTTGGTAAGTGAGAAAAACTCTTTAATTTGGGCATTTTTGGAAGGACAAAAGAAAGTGAAGAATGACAGCTGAATGACTTCTTACCTCCTGCAGTGAATTTTAAACATCCAGAGAAATAAAAGGCTGTCATCACCTCCAGCAGTTTATGGTCAGCCTTGTAAAGTGGCTGAAGCAGTGTGCCATGAGAGTGCAGGATGAAGACAGAGAGTCAAACTCCAGGTTTTGGTTTCCTCACTGAACAGAGGCTCAGACAGATCATGGAGGTGAATAAGAGGTTTTGATAAAGTGTTTAGAAAAAGGGAAGTATTTTCCATTGTTCACTTTAATTCTGGCAGCACACAGAAAGCTTATTTTTGTCACCAGTGGGAAAAGACTTGTCTTTTTACCACAGGAGTGTTCATCTGCATTTTTTTTTCATGGCCAAAATATTGATGACTCGCTGCAGAACAAATGTGATGGATGCAAGAGTAATCAAGCAGTGAGTGAACCTGATGAGTGCATTTCACTTCTGAGTCTTTTTTCCCTTTCTCTCTCCCAAGCTGAAGTGACTATGAATTATTTTAATTAATCTGCCATAGAATGTCATAGCCTAAATAAGTTCAAAAGATTTCAATACAATCCATAGCACATCACAAATACCACCTTCAGCTACAGCCATTTCTGTACTCTTAAATCTGAGAGACATGCAGATAAGATGGCGGGTGTAGCATAAAAGAATAAAATATAGTAGAAATCAATTACAGTCAAGTAATTTTTCTTCCTCAAGCAACATTTTTATAAAAGAGAAATTACTACAACAAAAGTGATTGTAATTTCCTTAATGACTGAAAGATCTGCATATTTTCCCTAAAAACTAAATTTCACTCTTTTAGTGTAAATTGTAAATAAATTCTCTAGTTTTCCATGATTGCTAGAGTTCATTGCATTGAAAACTGTGGCACCTGCACTGAGAGAGATGCATTCAGTAACTCATGTCCTAAACAATCAGATGCAATTAATATGATAGTCAGAATTAATATGATGTTTTCATATCTAAGATGTAATGAGCAGATGGGGACAAGAGTCTCACATGCATCTGGTATCACATAATAGGAGCCCAGGAAGAGTTTTTTTCTTTGACTTCCTATTTACATATTTGATTAAGTAGAATCATAGAATTGTTTACATTGGAAAAGACTTATAAGATCATCTAGTCCAACCATAAACCTAACACTGCCAAGTTCACCACTAAACCATATCCCTGTGCATCACATCTACATGTTTTAAATTCTTCCAGAGGTAATGATTCAACCACTTCCCTGAGTATCCTGCTGCAATGCTTAACCACCCTTTCAGCAAAAATGGTTTTCTTAATATCTAATCTAAACCTCACCTGGTGCAATCCAACCTGATGTTGTCTGCAAACTGACTGAGACTGCACTTGATCCCCTCATCCATCTCATGATCTCGTGAGATCATTGACAAATACATTAAATAGCACTGGTCCCAATACTGAGCCCTGGGTGACATCACTTGTGATCAGCCATCAGCTGGATGAAACTCCATTCACCACCACTCTTGGGGACTGGCCATCCAGCCATTTTTTCACCCATCTGAGCATTGGA
Organism: Scytalopus superciliaris; assembly: GCA_013400415.1. Classification (NCBI taxonomy): domain Eukaryota; kingdom Metazoa; phylum Chordata; class Aves; order Passeriformes; family Rhinocryptidae; genus Scytalopus; species Scytalopus superciliaris. The sequence goes on from VXBX01006388.1 coordinate 162,134, forward strand.
CTGCCAGCTTCTCCAGGAAAATGCTGTGGAAATTATGTCAAAGGCTTTACTATAGTTCAGATAGACAACAACCACAACCTTTCTGTCATTCACTGAGTGGATCAATCTTATCAAAGGAGACCAGGTTGGTCAAGCAGCACCTGCCTTTCATTAACCCATGCTGGCTGGGGACAATCCCCTGGTTGTCCTTTACATGATGTATGATCAAGATGATTTGCTCCTTGACCTTTCCTGGTACCAAGGTCAGGCTGACAGGTGTGTAGTTCCCTGGGTCTTCCTTCTGATGTTTCTTGTAGATCTTCTAATTTCCATTCACCTAGGACATCTAGAATATCAGTGAAATTCTGTGGGACTTGTATTTTCAAACTGAAAAACAATGTTAGAAGTACTCATTTTCTGTGTTTCGTTACTAATTGAACTTCTACTATCATGAGGGATTCCTATTGATAATTATGTAGTCTACTGTATTACTGAGAATGGCATTTTTTGCATGACTGGAAAAGATTTTACTCCTTTTAAAGTGTCCTAATTAAAGGGATAGGAGGTGGAGTTTAGCACTATGTAGGTGTGACCAAACTCTGTATTCTACATCTGTTTCATCATCTTCACTGGACTATCTCTTAAAGACCTGCAGCCAGAAACAGAAAGTTGGCCAATTTTGCTGTTGCACTTGCACAAGCAGGTGTGTGGGATGGGGATCAGTACTGTGTGGCTGCCCAGCACTGAGAGAGAGAGGCCATCACACCACGGCCACTGCCATAGGAGCCACTACAAGCGCTGCCACAGGCAAAAAAGCCACCATCATGGCTTGCCACCACACAAGAAAGAGCCCCAGCCAAACTGTGTGGAACCCAAAACCCCAGCAGAGATGAGCAGAGCAACACCAGTGCTGGAGGCAGCAGCAAGGCAGGGAACAAAGAGCCCCCTACATGCACACATCCGCTACACTGGGACTCACATCAACATCTAAGCAGCATAAATCCTTCCAGACAAAATAGTCTTCAAGGGTGATTATTTTTGCTTTGCCCCTGTTCCCCACTGTTTTTGTCTCACCAGTGAGGGCATTAAACCTCAAAAAACTTATTTCAACAGTACTTTCTCTGCTCTCCCAGGACACGTGGCATGCAGCACGGGAATGGGAGCCAATTTGGTTTTGCCGTAGGGCTTAGAGGGCTAGGTAATATTTTGCCTTTGTTGGTTTTTATGGGTAAAACATTGTCCTCTGTATTGTTGTGTTATCTGTGAGTTTTACCTCAGTAAAATTTTGACTAACATTTTTAACCTCTCACAGTCTTGTTTTGTTTCCCCTCCTCCCCCTACCCCCCCAGCTCCCAACTATCATAAGGGAGCAACTAGAGCAGTCTTAACTTTTCTCCCCAAAGTTTTTAAAATCAGCACATTTTAAGATGGAAAGATGGTGGATTACATGAATTCTATATTTTACATTTGAAACCTCTAACTGCTATTTGAGAGCAGTAAAATTCTTCAGTGCAACTTGTACATCTAAGCAGGGTATTCAGCAGCCTCACTCTGTTACATTTCCAAGCCCATCGTTCCTTTGAAAATCCAACCAGTAGAGAACAAAATATCTCCGCAATTTTAATAACAGGTCTATTCTTTGAGCTTTTATTATATATGGAATTTATATCCTGTAAATCCATCTCCTGCCTATATTTTGGGTCTCTTTTTCATGTTGAAGCTGTTCCACAAATTTATGGAATAATTAGCATTGGATTATAGGAACACTCAGAATGACCCTTCACTTCTGTGAGTTTTGAGAGAGGACTCAAGCTAAGATCTCATCCTAGATAATAAGTCATTCAGTTTCTCCTTTCATGGACATTTTCTTTGTTTTTATAATTATGCTATTTTCTTCTAAGTATTACATTGGGTCAAATTAAAATACATGTTTTGTTTTTTTTTTTTTTTTGCCCGTCTTTTTTTGCGGCTGGTNTTTTTTTTTTTTTTTGTGCCAGTCTCTCTGGACAGCTGAGGTAGTGTAGAAGCAGTAATCCATTCTCTTCACTATTATGTGTCTGTTTTTCTTCAGTTACTGTGTCCTCCTCAAACTTTAGCAGTGGTTATTTTCGGAGGGGTTTTATTTGGGTTTGTTTTGGGGTTTCCTTGGTTGGGATTTTTTTTTTTCCCCAGGTCATTCCTACAAACAGGAAATAGATCAGTTTTACATTACAGGTGGAAATGCAGCTGGTCAAAGTTATTATTATATATACAAAAGGAGTGACTTCCAATTTCTGATAAATTTATGTGAATTTATAGGAATTGTGTTTTTCTAACAGGAATTCTATGATAGTAGTGTCTCATATGGGGCACTGCTATTACAAATTCTTTATCAAGTTGTTGTTAGTGATGTAATGTTGGATGAAGTGGTTGTGAGTGACTCAGCTGAAATGAAGGGAAACCAAGTAAGAGAAACTCTATAGTTAAGGATTGAAATTCAAAAGAGAAAACTTGCATGAGTTGAATTGAATGTGGCAGGGACTTGGATTCTGACTAAGTCAAAAGCACAAGAATTTGCTTCAATTTTCATTACAAAGTAGAGGAAACTTGGAGGAAAGGATCTCAAATCTAAGTGGGTGAAAACAGTGTCTTCAAAAGTGAGAAAAACAGTAAAGCTGCAAGAAAAGGAAATAAGCATTTAATCAGTAGTGAAAGTTATGTGTTACAGGTTGATATGTTTAGAGAGGAAGTGAGAACTGCAAAAGTCAAG
>VXBX01006388.1:164955-179158 GCA_013400415.1 Scytalopus superciliaris
ATGGACATTTTTTTTGTTTTTTTAATTTTGCTTTTTTTTTCTAAGTATTACATTGGGTCAAATTAAAATACATGTTTTTTTTTTTTTTTTTTTTTGTGCCAGTCTCTCTGGACAGCTGAGGTAGTGTAGAAGCAGTAATCCATTCTCTTCACTATTATGTGTCTGTTTTTCTTCAGTTACTGTGTCCTCCTCAAACTTTAGCAGTGGTTATTTCCTGAGGGGTTTTATTTGGGTTTGTTTTGGGGTTTCCTTGGTTGGGATTTTTTTTTTCCCCCAGGTCATTCCTACAAACAGGAAATAGATCAGTTTTACATTACAGGTGGAAATGCAGCTGGTCAAAGTTATTATTATATATACAAAAGGAGTGACTTCCAATTTCTGATAAATTTATGTGAATTTATAGGAATTGTGTTTTTCTAACAGGAATTCTATGATAGTAGTGTCTCATATGGGGCACTGCTATTACAAATTCTTTATCAAGTTGTTGTTAGTGATGTAATGTTGGATGAAGTGGTTGTGAGTGACTCAGCTGAAATGAAGGGAAACCAAGTAAGAGAAACTCTATAGTTAAGGATTGAAATTCAAAAGAGAAAACTTGCATGAGTTGAATTGAATGTGGCAGGGACTTGGATTCTGACTAAGTCAAAAGCACAAGAATTTGCTTCAATTTTCATTACAAAGTAGAGGAAACTTGGAGGAAAGGATCTCAAATCTAAGTGGGTGAAAACAGTGTCTTCAAAAGTGAGAAAAACAGTAAAGCTGCAAGAAAAGGAAATAAGCATTTAATCAGTAGTGAAAGTTATGTGTTACAGGTTGATATGTTTAGAGAGGAAGTGAGAACTGCAAAAGTCAAGATAAATTAGATTTTTCAGATGATATTAAAACAAATACTGAAAAGTTTCTTATCCATATAATTAAAAATAGATCAAGGAAAAAGATTAAATATAATCTAGATATGCCTCAAAACTTGAATTAATACTTTGCCTCAGTTTTTAGTAAAGTTGATGGCATTAAGAATATTCAAAGGGGCAAGCTGCCTTACAGAAATGAGGGTCTATGAATGTAAATTACCATAAATAGAGTGCAAAAATATTCATTAGATATTCAGTGTACTTAGGTTCGAGGATATTATGATCCTTATCAGAAAGAGTATTTGATATCTCAGGTAATTCTAAGTGCTTAGGTGGGTGTAATTGCTGGGTTTAGTCTGTATAGCACCACTGCAGCTGTGAAAATAAAAATATTATATAGACACCTTTTTTTATGCAATGATTTACAAGTGATTTGAAGGGAAAAAAAATTAGTTAAGACTTAGAAGTAAACAAATATTAAAGTAAAAAACTCTGTGAGTTCATAAAAATTGTGATTAAATGTTCTTTCTGGATGAGGTGTTTTTTTAATTTTTTTGGTAAATGAATAGTAGATAAATTAAATGAGGGAGAAATGACCAATGCAGACCTCAATAAAGAATCTGATATCGTAAATCATACAAAAAATAATAATTGTATAGAGCAGAAGGTCTTGCAATTTTGCATTAATAACAATAGTTTTTGCTATCCACTGGGATTCTATCATTTTGAAAGGACAAGAGGGGAAGAACTTAATTCATTTGACTGTAGGATAGCTATGGGCCATGGAAGTAAAGTGGTTGCAAAACAAGGATGGCAATCAGAAATGTAGGAGTGAAGGGAAGGCAAACCAAAACCTGTTTTTTTAACAAATTCCTGTATGAGAGTTGTCATTAGGACAAAGCTGCCTTATACACAACATATACTTAACAACTACTAGTTTAATTTGACACTCAATAAAATGATATATATGTATTTGTTAAACCTAATGAAGAATAATGCATGAACTTTGTTAAAAATAAGAATACTATTCAAGATTTTTCAGACACTTATTTACTCCTCAGAAATGGCACTACTGGGACACAAATACCCTAATAATGACACACAAAAAAAGAACATGATGACAAAAACATATGCACAGAAATAAAAATAATATTTCAGCAATGGCTGAACATATATCAGCCTGGATTTGATGTCAGTTTTTCTTCAGATTTGATCTTATTCACTGTTTCCCATAGATTATTATTTATATAGAATACAAAATGTAGCAACATGCTTATAAATAAGAATTTGATTAGCTTCATCACTCTAGTTTAGATTTCTGAAAAAAAAAAAAAATCCACGAAGATACAAACTCTGCTGCAAAGTTTTCAACTCAGGATTCAATAAAAAAGTTTACTGAAGTGTGTTTTGCAGAGTGATGGTATCAAGACTCAACAGGCAAAGAAAACACCTTGACTGCTGTCTCAATTGCTGATCGTATGTTTCTTTCCTAAGACAAAACATGTCATACGTATCTTATGTACTTCTACTTTCACATTCCACATCTGATTCTATATTTCAAGAGAATTAAAGAAGAAATTCATTTTAAGAGCATACAGAACTCAAAGCAGGGTTTAATAGCACTTGACTAACCAACATTTTTTCAGTGGGAGGTGCAGTGTAATGATTTGTTCAGAAATAATTCATAAGTTAATATTTTTCACTGACAATTCTTCTCAGGTGCAACTCAGGAAGAAGTGTTCTGTTAGAATTTACACCCAAAGGCCCTTTCAATTTCTGGAATATAAAACTGGAAAAAAAAAAAAAAAAAAAAAAGAGAAAAATCTTTCAAAGTTTTTTATCTCTTAGACTGCTGCCCTGAGTTTCTAGATGCCAAAGGCACACTTCAATATATAATTGTATTGGCTAGAAACAACTTCATATTTTGGTAAAACTTTTAAAAGGAAAGATTATTTGGTATTCTGTACAGAATATTACAAAACTTTAGAAGAACCAACTGAACAACCATGGAAATGTTGTGTAAGGTTTCCTTTCAGAAAAATAAGGCCTACTTACTGATGTTTTGCCATCATACCTTCCAATTCTTTAGGATAACTGCTGTGTCAGATGAACTGTTTTCCAAGCAGCAAGACACAGCCCCATATCTAAAACTATCTAATTCAAAATCATATTGAGATCCTCAAATATTTTAGGAACAGACATGAATATAATAACATAAATATCTGTTAGTTTGGTATAGAATTTAACAGTATTTCAATGAAAAATGACTGGTATGTTTTCTGCTGTTCTGCATGTTTCTTTATTCAAAATAATTTTTTTATGTGTTTGGATTAAAGAAGTAATTTTTTTCTCTCAAGAAGTGTTTCTGCAGCTTTTATAGGATCCCATGGATTAATCATATGCTAGCTTGTTGGGGTTTTTAGCAAGATATTACTGAAAATTAAATTGATCTACAGAGTCTCTCACAGTAGCAATTTGACAAACAAGGATATCAGCAGTACTCATGTAAATGAATAAAAGCATAATATCAACATTGTTTAGGGACATGTTATCTCTAATGCTAAATTGAACAATGAGATTATATGTCTTAATGACATGATAAATGAACATACCTTCAAATTCTTATATTAAAAATTATATCACTAAATTAAATAATTCTCTTGTGATATCTCCACCTATGTATTTTTTTAATGTACCTCACTGCTAAGTAGTTATTTCAGTAATTCAAAAGCTTGAAATAATGCACTGATATGCATATTCTGACATGATGAACCATTCACAGTAGCTTCATGCCTCCTGTTACCAACTTCAAAACTAGTACTTTAAAAGTGGCAAGGATTTTTCTTGTTTTATTTGGCAGAAGTCAACTCCTTCAGAATAATATTGAGACATTATATTCTCTGTAAGTTCTCTGACACTATTAACAAGATGCTCTAAAGTGAAAATCAATCTTAAAAAGTGAAAACCATGGTACTTCTTTCCTACCAAAACTTTATAACTGCTTATCTCTGCTTTCCTATGCCTGAGACTGCATATGGATTACTATAACCACAGTTTATGTAAAACTAAGCAACAGACTGGATTGGAGAACACTTAGGCCAGCTTGACATCCTCAAGTTCATGGGCCCTGACAGGATGCATCTGTGAGTGCTGAGTGGACAGCACAGTAAGACTGCTCACAATCATCTTTGAAAGGTCATGATGATCAGGAGATGTGCCTGAGGAGTGGAAGAAAGCAAATGTCACCCCAGTCTTCAAAAAAAGCAAGAAGAAGGACCCAAGGAGCTACTGACCAGTCAGCCTCATCTCAATCCCTGTAAAGGTGATGGAGTGCCTCATTCTGGAGGTCATCTCCATCCACATGGAGGACAAGAAGGTGATCAGGAGTAGTCAACATGGATTCACTAAAAGTAAATTATGCTTGAACAATCAAATTACCTTCTATGATGAAACAACTAGCTGGATGGATGAGGGAAAAGCAGTGAATATTGTCTACTCCAGCTTCAGCAAGGCTTTCAACACTGTCCCTCTCAACATCCTCATAGGCAAACTCAGTAAGGACTGGGTGAGTGGACAGTGAATGGATTGAGAACTGGCTGAATGGCAGATCTCAGTGATATCTTAGGAATCTTAAGGTATCACCAGAGGGTCATAATCAGTGGCACAGGGTCTGGTTGGAGGCCCGTCACGAGTGATGTGCCCCAAAGTTCAATTGCTTAACTTACCTGTCAATGACTTGGAGGCAGGGACAGGTGACTCCTCAGCAAGTTCACTGATGATACAAAGCTGGGACGAGTGGCGTATACCCCGAAGTACAGTCCTTCAGAAGGACATCAACAGGTTGGAGAGGTGGGTAGAGAAAAACTGTCTGAAATTCAGTGAAGGCAAAGGCAAGATCCTGCACCTGGAGAAGAATAATGCCATGGGCCACTACAGGCTGGGGGCTGACCCACTGGAAAGCAGATCTGCAGAGAAGGACCTGGGGGTTGTGGTGGGCAACAGCTATCCATGAGCCAGCTGTGTGCCCTTGAGGCAGTTGTATCCTGGAGAGCATTAGGAAGAGCATTGACGGGAAGTTGCTGGAGGTGATCCTGCTGCTCTACTCAGCCCTGATGACATCTGGAGTACTGTGTCCAGTTCTGGGTTCCTTAGTACAAGAGTGATATGGAGCTCCTGGAGAGAGTTCAACAGAGGGCTACAATGACGATTAAGGTACTGGAGCATCTCTCTTACGAGAAAAGGCTGAGGAAGCTGGGCCTGTTCAGCCTTGAGAAGAGATAACTGAGAGGGGACCTCATCAATGTCTGTAAGTATCTGAAGGGAGGGTGTCAAGAGGATGGAGCCAGGGTCTTCTCCATTGGAGAACAATAGGACAAAGGGCAATGGGCAGAAACTGATTCACAGGAAGTCCCACCTTAAATAAAGGACTTCTTTACTGTTTGGGTGATCACACACCAGAACAGATTGCCAGATAGGTTGCAGAGTCTCTCCTTCCCTAGAGATATTCAAGAACCACCTGAACACAATTCTGTGCAATGTACACTAGAGTAACCCTGCTTGAGCAGGGAGGTTGGACCTGATGACCAACTGTGATCTCTTCCAAACCTACCCATTCTGTAATTCTGTATTTAACTGTTAAATACCTTTCAATGAGAAGAGTAGGAGTTTCTCTCATTGAACCCAATCTTCAAAGACTCACATCAAATCCAAATCAAACAAAATTTGCTTGTAAGGAAAAAAATCTGTAATCATGGCCCCAGGGGACAGGAGGTTGGGGGACAGGGGATGAAGAGGGGTGAAGGGGAGGGGTGGGGGGGAAATTGAGAATTGAGAAGTAAGGAAAGCTGTCAGGTGACTTAACAGTACTTTGCAGTCTACTTGCTGTAAAGTATCCTGCTCCAGGCAAGCAAACTCTAATTTTACAAGGTGACATGAACACAGGTTATAGGCAATAGGCACTGTTCGTGTTTTTTTCACATGTGTAATACTGCTGATTTTTCCTTTATTGGAATAAAGGTCTGAATATCCCCAGAGACATCTATGTATTTCTTTAGACCAGGCTTTAATCCCTGTGCTGATCCATCATTTCTTGGGTCTATTTCACTTGACAAGACCAAAGTCATACTCCAAAATTCTCTAATCAGGAGCATGTAATTGATTTGCTCGTGAGCAACTCTAAGACCTGTGCTCCCACCAATGAACCATAGGTCATATTAGAGCTTGATTGCAGTCAAAAATCTCTCAGATCACTTTTCAGATCAACACATAAGCAGATGCACTACTTACACTGCATACACTTAATTATCATCTGTTAAATAAAATCCATCTGACCTTGACTGTGTGCGAGCTGAAGTGTACGTACAGCACAAATGCGGAAACAATGAGCATAAGCTCATTTATTGCCTTCAGAATAATGGATTTATTTCTATGCTCTGGATAGAATGTGCTAATCCAGAAAAGCAAATGAGAAATCCCAAAAGGTAGCCTTTTCCCTGCTCTGCCAGAGCTGCATTCTAACTCCTCTCCCACAAAGCACTTCTGGTGCTCATTTGGTCAAGAAAGCAACAGAATAAATTTTTAAAATAAATGTAACCTTTAAGATCACCTTCTGTCTTCATGCTGAAAATGTTGATTTTGGAGTTTAATTTTCATTTTTCATTTCCATTTTTCCCACTATTCCACAGAGCTTGCCAATTTCTTTGTTTAAAGTCATCAGTACCTATTGCAAAATGGGTTTACTAGACCCATTAACAGGAAGAGGAAAAATTTTTTAAACATAGACCTACCTGGTCTTGAGATGCTTACTGTATTTGGGGCCTTTTTTTTTTTTAACCAGTAGCTGATGTGATATCAAAAAAAGTACATGCTATTAGTTTACATACGTTTATTTAAAAATAACTGTATTGCATTTTTTTGTGGTAGTTACACTTTAATTCTCTTTCATCTGAATTTTGTCTCTAATAATATTTTTGTGAAATGACCTGGTTGTCACTTGGTGCATAGTGCACCTTCCTGTTTAAGACTTCATCAGGTATTACTGCTACAAGAGGAAAAGGTTTAGTGGAAGAATGCAAGATTTCTGTGTTCCGCAGTTCTGTTGCAATTCATTTCCCTGACATCAAGAATAAAAGAGGGTCGCTTTAAAACAAAACAAGCAAACCAAAACAAAACAAAAAAAACCCAAAAAAAACCCAAACAAACAAAAACCAAAATACAACCAGCCAAACAAAACAAAACAGAACGAAAAAAAAGGGGTAACAGGTTAAGGTTAAATGTTGCTGATCTGATGCAATTGTAACTGATTTTATATTTCTACATCAAGTTACTTTGTTTTTTCTCTCTTCATGTATCTCTTCATGTATCACAATTGCATTCCATTTTAATACCACTGTATCACTGATGATTTTTACCCCTCCACTTCATTGTCCTCATTTGTTATTGTCAACTTCCTTCTTTTGTCACATTCTGGGGAAGATGCAAAACAAAAGCATCATTAGCACATACAAAAGTCTTTAATGACTGAGCTCCCATTGCTGGTAAAATCAAGCCACTGATAATTAAATACAAATTCCTTCATTTGTCAGAGTTAATCTGGCAGTCTACCTGTTAGGGGAACTGAACTCCTAGTCTAACATAAAAATGAGCATTTTGGATTGCTGGGGGTTAAACCAAGCTGCTAGGAAAGCCAGCGAAAGGAGCTGACTCCCAGTTGCCTCTGTTAGAGAAATTAATCCTGGAGTTTAGCATCTGGATCCTTCAACTGCCAAGCTTGCCCCAGTTGTGTGTTTCATTGCTGGGCTAGATTAAAAAAGAATGATGAGCAGGAACAGGTTCTGCTCTATCAGTGGCAAAAAAAAATAAAAAAAAAATCACACAAACAAAACCCAAAAACCCAGAAACAAAAACCACTTTGAATCAAGCATGTCTTGCCATTGCATGTGTATGCTAATGCACTCTGAAACAATGCCCTGCTTTAAAGCTATGTCAAGAAAAGCCAGTCATGACTGTCAGTTTGTTTTTGCAAACAGCGTGGAAGTTAGAGGTGGCAAATTTGTGCAGGTTCAAGCGCCCATTAGGGTGCCACCTGTCAAGTTTTTCTTTGAGCACACAGGTTTATAAAATACATTTTTTTTCAGGGTGATGGCAACACTCATCAAGCATTCCACTCTCACACGCACCCTGTACACTCATGGCAACATGATTTCAAAATGCAGATGCGCTCCACCTACTAAACTCAAATCTAGATCTGGGTGTAGTTCTCCTTACAAAGTTCATACAATATATCCTGGGGATTTGAGCTAGTCCCATCATACTTTGCAATGCTGGATGTGTATTCAAATTCTAAAATCCCTACTTTGTAATTCATGTCAAGATCCTCATATTTTTATTTGCATAAATGTAGGATGTTCAGGAGCACATTTTGACATTTTGTCTATCCGTACTTCAAGATAAAAATCTTTTGTAATTTGAACATTTTGGAATTTAGCCTTTCCCAAAATTCAGTAAAATTGTCCTTTGGTTTTCCCCTTCTCAAAACAAACTTTGAGATCTCCAATCATACTATCGGGAGCTAACAGACTGGACCAAAAAAAGGTGATCCACCATATTGATAGCAGAGATGGAGTGAATCAGCAAGGTGAGATAATAAAACTTGGTTTTAGAGCAGTCCCTCAGAGATAATGACTTCCCTTGTGAGGTCTTATCTGATTTAGAGGGAGGAAAAATTAATCCAACTTCATACTTTCTGTAAGACAACTCTAGTTTTATGCTGCAAGATTACTGTGTGTATGTTACATCTAAGGAAGATGCTCTCTTGATGGCAGAAAATGTATCTCCTTGAACAGCTACAGTCTGCCATAGGTAACAATGATTTATTTATCTGCCTTTTAGAGAGGCCAGGACACATAGAAGTTGGCGATAAAAAGAAATGAGTGCGGGGAGAACTAACAGGCAAGAAACTCAAACGCTATTCAGTTGTTCTTGCTGATGCTGGACGAGTCAGTGAGTTTACATCAGAAACTGGGCTACAATGCTCAGATTAGCAGCTACACTGCTTTCCCCAGAAAGATCACAGAGTAGAGCGCATTACTCAGTCTTTTCCACTACAAATCCATATGCAGCCATTTTTCTTCAATATAGGTGATCATGCCTACTAGCTTTATATCAACACTGTGGTATGTCTGGGTTTCTGTGGCCAGACTGCATCCAGAATACCCTCTTAGTGTTACACTTGGGCTGGTATAAGATACATTCATAAACAAAAGCACAAGGGGGGAAAAAAGCAGAAAATGGTTTCTGCAACCAGACGAGAAAAACAAAATCCATTTTTTAAATTTGTCCCTTGCTCCATGGTTTGGTCAATATGGCTAAGATTTTCAAAAGTTTCTCTTTCTGCCAAGGGACATGATTCTTTAGATTACATAATGTAAGGAAATACCATTTTTGAGACCACTGGAGCCAAGTTGTTTTAAAAATTCTGTTTTCATTTTCTCAAGTAGGAAAGAGGAAGGTCTGTGATATCCATACTCATTTTGAAAATACAGGACCACATTATGGAATGCTGATCTTACATATAGCATAGCTACAACATCCATTTGCTATTGGGGCAATAGACATGACTATACAATTACAAACATTTGGTCAAACAAAAAGAAATGTTTCTATGTACAGATAATGTCGTTTATCCAGATTGGGATAAAACAAACAAACAAAAAAAACCCAACAAAAAGAAACAAAAACAAACCAAAAAGCAAGTACTTTTTAGAGCAGAATTCTTCCTATGTAGAGAAAATCCTTTCTCAGTACTTTTATTTTATTTTGGAAAAATTCCTTCTTTGCAGACCATATCTTTTCAGTCGTCTTTCAAAATACAACAATTTTTAGCCAAAAATAAAAGGTTTGTGTGTGCCATAGGACACATTTAGTCTCTAAGTTCAGTTATTTTCTACAAATTATTAGAATTACAACAAATGAGCATTTACTAGATTTGTAGATATGTGTGAATCTGGATCAGATTGCTTCCTGCCCCAGAACACTTGGCCTTTTTTCAAGAGCAACTGAGCAAGCTCTGCTGGAAGAAACATATGAAATATGCAGTTGTAGTTGTTTGACCCTGGCTGAATGCCAGACTACCACCAAAGCTGCTTTACCACTCTCCATCTCAGCTGGACCAGGGAGAGAAAATATAACAAAGGTTCATGAGTTGAGATAAGGGCAGAGAGAGATCACTCACCAAATATCATCATGGGCAAAACAAGATTCAAACAGGGGAATTCAATTGAGTTTATTGCAAAAAAAAAAAAAAAATCAGAGCAGGATATTGAGCAGTAAAATAAATCTTAAAAACACCTTCTCCCCACCTATCCCTCCTTCCCAGGTCTACCTCCCCTCACCCCCAGCTGTGCAGGCAGGTGGGGAATGGGGGTAACAGTCACTTCATTTGAGGTTGTTCCTGATGCAGCTCAGGAAGAGTCCCTCCCTTGCTCCAGCCTGGGGTCTGTCCCACAGGAGACAGTCCTGCACAAACCTCTACAATGTGAGTTCATCCCACAGGCAACAATTCTTCACAGACTGCTCCAGCATGGGGTCACTCTTACACATGGTGCAGTCCTTCAGGCTCCAGCTTGGGTCCCCTACAGGATCACAAGTCCTGCCAGGAAACTGTGAGACACTACATCAGCATTTAATTATGGGGTCAGAACTAACTCAAGTGTGTGTGTGTGTGTGTGTGTGTGTGTGTGTGTGTGTGGGGAAGGGCCAAGCCATATCCCACATGGCAGCCCCAAGCCCACACAGCAAGCTCTGCTATAGCAGCTGTCAACTAAAAGGGCAGCCTGGGACCTGCCCACACCACACCACACCACACCACACCCCCTGGAACTCCTAACTCAGCCTCTGACTGACGACACCTGTGGCACTGAGTGGTCAGTGCTGGACATTTCATCTAGGAAGAGTGGCCACAGGTGGCCAAAACACATAAATAAAGGAGCAGAGGATTTCTATTTTCCTTTGCTCCCCTGGGACCTGTCACTACCGTATGAAGCTGGACTTCTACAGGACTCTTTGGTGGTAGCTATTTATTAATCTATTTTTCCTCTTACTCTTCTGTCTTCTTAATCTCTCTTCTTTTTCTTTTCTTTTTTTCTCTTAATCTCCTTTCTTTACTCTTTTAATCTCTTTTTGTACATAATATTTTGGGTAACTTAAAACTGGTGGGTTGGATTTCACTAAGTTGTGTGAGTTGGATTGTACTGGGTGAGTGCTTTGTGGAATCTTCTACCTTGGTTGTATGTTACCCCTTTTAAATTTTTTCCAAGATCTCTTATTTTCCCCCTAAAGTTATCAGTAAAAGCATCTCCTGGGAAAATGTGTCCTGCGTTCTCTCTTTACACTATCTCTAGGTATTAGAGAACCAAAGGCTCTGCAAAAGTTTGATGGATCAACTTTTGGAGTATTGAATATTTTTTAAAAGTAATACTCCCACTTGAGCAGTTGGACTTTGGGATTCGGGTCTTACAGAAACCTGCTCCAGCATGGGCTCCTCTCTCCATGGGTCAGCAGGTCCCTGCCAGAAGACTGCTCCAGCACAGGCTTCCCATGCATTCACAGCCACCTTCCACACATCCATTTGCTCCACTGTGAGTCTCCTTCACAGGCTGCAGGTGGCTCTCTGCACTCCCATTAACCTCCATGGGCTGCAGGGGCTCGTCTGCCTCACCATGGTCTTCACCACAGTCTGCAGGGGAACCTCAGTTCTAGTGCCTGAAGCACCCCCTGCCCCTCCACTGACGTTTGGTGCTGTTTCTCTCACGTATTCTCACTCTGCTCTTCTCTAGATGCAATTCCTTTTGCACAATAATGTTTTTTTTTTTCTTTCTGAAATATGTTATCACCGAAATTGCTGTCATTCCTGATTGGCTCATCTTTGGCCAGCAGCAGGTCCATTTTGGAGCTGGCTGGCATTAACTCTGCCGGACACTGGGGAAGTTTCTGGCAGCTTCTCACAGAAACCGCCCCTGTAGCCTGCCAGCTGCTGAAACCTGGCCACACAAACCCAATACAACAGTGACTCAGGCAGAGAAAAACACAGAAAAATGGGAATTTAAAATATAAATAGAGCCAAAAGGCTTATAAGGAAAACAAGAAACAAAAGTGGACGTGAACAAGTAGGATCCAGACTGTATAGAAATTGCTCAATTTAAGTGTTGCTGGCTTTAAAGCAAGACCCTTTTTTCTAGTGTGATTTCATTTTGGCATTTTTTGTTATTCTTCTGGCAAAACACAGCTTTAAAGATTGAAAGATGTAAAGATTGATTATGTTATCTTTTAGTAGGCTCTACAGAAAGAATGCACCAGTTGGTCCATGGCCTTGGTTGCCTGGGGTTCTACCACTTTAGTAAGCTCTTCGCCCAGACACTAAAGCAAGCACAAGAGAAACTCTGGCATAATATAGGCAATCATCTGATTGTAGATGAAGGAGGAAAAAAAAAAATTATTCACCAGAGAAAGAAAATTTTTACTGTTTCATGATGGTATAAAACCTAAGTTGATGATATGGGATAACTCAAAGACACCAAGTAAATGTAAAAAACTACAGCTGGTAAGTACTAATTCTAGAGTTTTGATAAGGAAATCACAAATATGGACATGTATTGTTTAATCATATAATTTAATCAAGAAATGAAATTTATTAGCTGATGAGAATGTTGGAGAGGTGGCAGAATAGCTCTCAGAACTTGTGTCCTAATCAGGTCAGAAACACATAGTCTATCAAGCAGATGAGTCAAACTAATTTAATAACTTTAAAAAAAAACCAAGCTAGATATTATGACTCACCCTCACAAAACAGGGGGACATTGTCTACTTCCACAAAATATTGTGTGGATGATCTTTTCTATAACTCTTCTTTTGTGTCATAAGCCATCTTATTGAGGACCTTAAGGAATAACAGACTTAAGTCCCTATCTAATGTAGATACACTGTAACATCTAATTTTAGGCCTGGT
The DNA here is from genome assembly GCA_013400415.1 of Scytalopus superciliaris. Classification (NCBI taxonomy): domain Eukaryota; kingdom Metazoa; phylum Chordata; class Aves; order Passeriformes; family Rhinocryptidae; genus Scytalopus; species Scytalopus superciliaris. The sequence continues at coordinate 177,811 of VXBX01006388.1, forward strand.
TCCCAGAATGAAATTAAAATCTTAGAGCTAAGTAAGGAATTCTCTCTTCTTCATTCAGAGTTGTTTGTGGGTTTGGCAAATGACTATTCCACTGTGCTGGTTTTGGCTGGGGCAGAGTTAATTTTCTTTGCAGTGGCTAGTATGGGAATCTGCTTTGGATTTGTGCTGAACACAGTAAAGATAATAGAGATGTTTTTGTTATTGCTGAGCAGGGCTTACAAAGAGCCCAGGTCTTTTCTGTGTTTTGTACTGCCATGCTGGCAAGGAAGTTGGAGGTGCATGGGAAGTTGGGAAGAGACAGTTGGCCCCAAATGACCAAAAGGATATTCTATATCATGATCACTATATAAAGCTGGAGGGAAGAAGGAGGAAGGATAGGACGTTTAATTTGAGGGTGCTTGTCTTTCCAAGTCACCATTGCTCATGATGCAGCCCTGATCTTCTGGAGATGGATGAACACCTGCCTGCCCATGTGAAGAAGTGAATTAATTCCTTGTTTTTCTTTGCTTCTATGCACAGCATTTACTTTACCTGTTAAGCTGTTCTTATCTCAACCCGCGAGTTTCCTAAATTTTACCCTTCCAGTTTTCTTCCTGATCCAACTGGTGGGGGAGTGAGTGAGTGAGTGTGGCTGTGTGGGACTTGGTTCCTGGCTGGACTTAAACCACAACATCCTGTTAGACACCAGATCAGTAATTATGAGGTCAGAACCACCTTGTGGGGGGAGGGATGCGTGCATGTGAATGTGGAAGGATGGATGGAACTTCATGGAGGTGAGGTGACATTGTATCCCTCATGGCAATCTCTGGAGCCCACACAGGAAGCCCTGGAGCAGCTGCAAGTCACAAACAGCCCTGGAAAACCATAATACAGCACAGCTCCTGGAGCCCCTGACTCAGCTCAGACTGTCAGGGACAGTGAGAANTCTCAACCCGCGAGTTTCCTAAATTTTACCCTTCCAGTTTTCTTCCTGATCCAACTGGTGGGGGAGTGAGTGAGTGAGTGTGGCTGTGTGGGACTTGGTTCCTGGCTGGCTGGACTTAAACCACAACATCCTGTTAGACACCAGATCAGTAATTATGAGGTCAGAACCACCTTGTGGGGGGTTGGATGCGTGCATGTGAATGTGGAAGGATGGATGGAACTTCATGGAGGTGAGGTGACATTGTATCCCTCATGGCAATCTCTGGAGCCCACACAGGAAGCCCTGGAGCAGCTGCAAGTCACAAACAGCCCTGGAAAACCATAATACAGCACAGCTCCTGGAGCCCCTGACTCAGCTCAGACTGTCAGGGACAGTGAGAATACAGCCCCTCACCCTGGCCTGAGACCCCAGAGTGGCTGGGAA
>VXBX01006388.1:179206-322110 GCA_013400415.1 Scytalopus superciliaris
AGGGGGGGAGGGGGGGGAGATGGGATGTCACAAACCCCACCCTGGGAGTGTTTGGCCATGGGAACCAGAGCAGATAAAACCAAAGGCATATATTTGTTGCAGGTTGCAGCCCTGCCATCTGGAAGGTGGTCTGCCACAAGGTTCAGTGATAACTATATTATCTATCTCTCCCTCTTTCTCTCTCTTCTTACTCTCTCTGCTTCCCTTTCTTTGCACCTTTCTTGATGCTTTGAGTGGCTTGGACCTGGAGGGATTGGATTTTTACTTAAGTATTGTGGAGGGATTGGTTTTTGACTCAAGTGTGGAATAGCATGTGCTGGGCTGGTATTGTGATGGAACATTTAGTGTAGCTTGTGTAGTGCCCTTTTTGAACCTTTGCCAAGTTTATTTTCCCCCATAAATTAATAAAGAAACTCCTCAGGTACAAGTCCATGGCTTATGCTCTGGACATTTTCTCAAGGTATTAAAGAGCCCTATATATATGTATATATATATTTTAAAGTAAAACTCCTGGCTGAACCCATAAGCTTGCAGCTCCCAGGGCTGGAGTGTTACACATCCACACATAAAAAAAAGCTGGCAGAAAATAATGTGTTACGATCCACAGTTAGGAGACTACTTCAACAACTGTAACATGGAGCTATTCTTTCTAAGAATGCTCTTCCTTGTCCTGCACGTTTCCTACAGTTCTACAGTATCAACAGGAACATGAATCTATATCTTCACATAACCCTGTGCAACTCACCCTTTGCTGCACAACTTGTAAATTGAGTTTTTAAGTGACACTCCCAGCAAGTTGCAATATTGGGTTTCATCTCCTTCATGTTAAAAAAATCAGAAGGACCAAAATCCTCTATTTTTCCAGTGATTGCCCTACATACCAGAGGAGAGGAAAGTGAGAAGGGAACATAAAAAAATATTCCTGTCAGATTCAGCAGCATTTTATTATATGTGTAATTAAACTTTGTTGGGCTCCTACATTCTGGATCCCAATAAGGTGTAGGTGGGAGCAGTTCTGGGTGTGAACCAAAAGAAGAAATTATAATAATAAGGATATTTCAGACTGGACATGAACATTGAATTTTAAACATTTTTACATGCAGTCAGCAAGCAAAGATTTCTTTACATAGTAATACTGACTGTAGTGTACATTTGCACTGCTCAGCAGAGAGCAGGTTCGCAGGAAGGATAATGCCAGTTCCTTGGCAAGCACCCCATACCATTGAAATCCATTACACTCTATATGACTTAAAATGAATCCTAAAATCCCTATTGATCAATTCCATATGTATCAAAGCCACATGCAACATATGGTATTCAGCTCTACAAAATAGCCCAGACTGACTTGCCTGCTCCATATTCACCATAAGGCATCACCCCAAGAACCTTTTGGAATATGCATATACAACAGATTGAATTGAAAATTTCAGGACCATGACATCACTTGGCCCATGCCTGCTGCAAGAGGAGGAATGAAAATGCCAAACACAGTTCTACTACTTTTCAGAATCACTCAAAAAATGGCACCATGCATGTTCCGAGAAGAGCCTGGACCCACACTTACAACTACACACCTAATTTTTTGTGACTTCCTGAGTCTTGATTTGGGTCCCTAGTGCCCTTGAAAATGGACTTTGAGGAGTCATTTTGAAAGGTTCTCATGTGCAAAAAAACCTTGTAACTAAACAGCCATTAAGAAACTACATATAAGCAACAATCAGTTCTTAATTTCATAAACAAGTAGCATTGAAAAAGCTAGATAAAATTAAAAGACTTTTTTTTTTCCTCTAGGTGAAATCAGCAGTACTGTTAACTGGATAAAAATGGCTTAATTGAGAAATTACATACTCCTCAATGCCAAGAAAATGTATACAGAGCAACAGGAAAGATTAAAAAAAATTAAAAATATGACTTAAATGAAACACATGCAGTATAAGTAGATCCACATTCTGAATTATAAGAGGTATGCATCATTCGGAAAAAGAAACATTATTGACAATACTAAAGCAGGTAAAAATAAATTATCCTGAAAGAGTAAAGGGGTAAAGTAGATGTGGAGGCTGTTAAGTAATATTCTGAAGTTACTATTATAAAAAAATATATTTAAAAATACTTCTACAAAACAATCACAAGCTCAGTGAAAGTGCACTTAGTAAGACACTATTAATAGTCATCTAGAATCTGCGGCAGACATGAAATCTATTAACNTTTTCCCCCATAAATTAATAAAGAAACTCCTCAGGTACAAGTCCATGGCTTATGCTCTGGACATTTTCTCAAGGTATTAAAGAGCCCTATATATATGTATATATATATTTTAAAGTAAAACTCCTGGCTGAACCCATAAGCTTGCAGCTCCCAGGGCTGGAGTGTTACACATCCACACATAAAAAAAAGCTGGCAGAAAATAATGTGTTACGATCCACAGTTAGGAGACTACTTCAACAACTGTAACATGGAGCTATTCTTTCTAAGAATGCTCTTCCTTGTCCTGCACGTTTCCTACAGTTCTACAGTATCAACAGGAACATGAATCTATATCTTCACATAACCCTGTGCAACTCACCCTTTGCTGCACAACTTGTAAATTGAGTTTTTAAGTGACACTCCCAGCAAGTTGCAATATTGGGTTTCATCTCCTTCATGTTAAAAAAATCAGAAGGACCAAAATCCTCTATTTTTCCAGTGATTGCCCTACATACCAGAGGAGAGGAAAGTGAGAAGGGAACATAAAAAAATATTCCTGTCAGATTCAGCAGCATTTTATTATATGTGTAATTAAACTTTGTTGGGCTCCTACATTCTGGATCCCAATAAGGTGTAGGTGGGAGCAGTTCTGGGTGTGAACCAAAAGAAGAAATTATAATAATAAGGATATTTCAGACTGGACATGAACATTGAATTTTAAACATTTTTACATGCAGTCAGCAAGCAAAGATTTCTTTACATAGTAATACTGACTGTAGTGTACATTTGCACTGCTCAGCAGAGAGCAGGTTCGCAGGAAGGATAATGCCAGTTCCTTGGCAAGCACCCCATACCATTGAAATCCATTACACTCTATATGACTTAAAATGAATCCTAAAATCCCTATTGATCAATTCCATATGTATCAAAGCCACATGCAACATATGGTATTCAGCTCTACAAAATAGCCCAGACTGACTTGCCTGCTCCATATTCACCATAAGGCATCACCCCAAGAACCTTTTGGAATATGCATATACAACAGATTGAATTGAAAATTTCAGGACCATGACATCACTTGGCCCATGCCTGCTGCAAGAGGAGGAATGAAAATGCCAAACACAGTTCTACTACTTTTCAGAATCACTCAAAAAATGGCACCATGCATGTTCCGAGAAGAGCCTGGACCCACACTTACAACTACACACCTAATTTTTTGTGACTTCCTGAGTCTTGATTTGGGTCCCTAGTGCCCTTGAAAATGGACTTTGAGGAGTCATTTTGAAAGGTTCTCATGTGCAAAAAAACCTTGTAACTAAACAGCCATTAAGAAACTACATATAAGCAACAATCAGTTCTTAATTTCATAAACAAGTAGCATTGAAAAAGCTAGATAAAATTAAAAGACTTTTTTTTTTCCTCTAGGTGAAATCAGCAGTACTGTTAACTGGATAAAAATGGCTTAATTGAGAAATTACATACTCCTCAATGCCAAGAAAATGTATACAGAGCAACAGGAAAGATTAAAAAAAATTAAAAATATGACTTAAATGAAACACATGCAGTATAAGTAGATCCACATTCTGAATTATAAGAGGTATGCATCATTCGGAAAAAGAAACATTATTGACAATACTAAAGCAGGTAAAAATAAATTATCCTGAAAGAGTAAAGGGGTAAAGTAGATGTGGAGGCTGTTAAGTAATATTCTGAAGTTACTATTATAAAAAAATATATTTAAAAATACTTCTACAAAACAATCACAAGCTCAGTGAAAGTGCACTTAGTAAGACACTATTAATAGTCATCTAGAATCTGCGGCAGACATGAAATCTATTAACATAGGAGACCTTTTCTGTATGTTTTTTATTTTACTATCATTTGTGTCAAACAATAGAGAATTGGGTCTTGTACCTTCATCAGCTACACATCATAGCCCTTTTTCATTCAAATTAATCTATTAGTTAGATTCAGGAACTGAATAATGTAGAAATAAATCTTTTGACTACATCAGTACATTAGTAAGGATTTGATGACAACTAAGGTCCCATTTTGTGTAAAAAGAAAATAATAATTTTATAAGGTATAATGAGAAGAGAGAGGGATGATTCTTTCTGGGATCCTTAGAAAGAAATGAAAAATAATTATGTCTCACCAGACAAGGGAGTTGTCCATCTCCATGTGGTTACTAAGTGAAAAAAGGGAAGAGTAAGAAAAAGTATTTTGGACAGAGAAATACCAGTGCAAAGTAAAATGACAGATCACTGAATCTTATGGAATGTTTTTGAAGAACCTGCCAAAATATTATTGAAATAGAATCATAAATAGCATAATTTAAAGAAATTAGGAAATAAGTTTTGAATTTAATTACATAAATGTATGTCTATATAAAGCCAAGATACATAAAGCCCCCACTTAAAAAAAAAAAAAAAAAGTACAAAAAGACCCAAAATAGGTAAGTAAATACAACTTTGTTACATAATCTATTACCTACCTCATTTGTCAGGTGTTAAACAGAAATGGTCTTCTATAGCAATAGCAGCAACCAAACTGTGTGTTTAACGTTGAAGCAATCAGGTGAGCAACCCACTGAATTAGCCCTGGGAGTCTCAAAGCTCACAAACAGTGTTCCAGGTGGATTCATGCACTACTGCTTTATAAAACAGAAGAGAGAAAAATGGAATAGAAAGGACTATTCCTACATGCATAAGGATCAACAATCATTTTAGGAACCATTTTGAGCTGCACTGTTAAGTCCCTTCTGTGTTTTAAACTAGGATAGGCCTGTTAATTCAATTCATTTATTTCATCTGCATTATACAGGCATCAAAATGAAGAAAACCAGTAATGAGACAGGTAGCTATTTCCAAAATTCTTTGGGGATCTCACATATCTATTTACTTCTCTTCCTGTTCCTTCTACTGAACAATCACTGTCATTGTCTTTGTTTTCACTCTTCTCCATCCATGCTTCCACTGCCTTTGGTAAACTCCTCTGGATTTATACTGCTTCCATTGCAGAAAATGCAATAATTTCTGCTCATTTTATTGGTCCAGTGCAAAGGTCTAATGTACTAACTCTTCATAGAATCATAGAATGATTTCATTTGGAGGGGACCTTAAAGATCATCTTGTTCCAATCCCCCACCCATGGGCAGGGACCTCTAGACGGGGTTGCTTGGAGGCCAATTCAGCCTGGCTTTGAACAATTCCAGGGATGGGGCATCCACAACTTACAGTGTCTCACCACCCTCACAGTAAAGAATTTCTTTCTAATACCTCATCTAAACTTACTCTGTGTCAGTTTAAATCCATTACCCTTCATCCTACCACTATATACCTTTGTAAAGTCCCTCTCTAGATTTCTTGCAGGATTCCTTTAGGTATCTGGAAGCCTTCTCTTCTGCAGATTGAGCAACTCCAACTCTTTCAACCTGTCTTCATAGGAGAGGTGCTCAAGCTCTGTGATCAACTTAGTGTCCATCCTTTGGATCAACTCTAACAGGTCCATGTTCATCCATGCAGGCCTCCTGATAGTTCTGCCCAATTTCCTTATTGTTGGTATGCATCTCTCCTGAACTTGAAGGACTGATCTCTGAATATTAACCAGATTTCTTGGGCCTCTCTTTCCTCCAGGACTTCATCCCTGTGGTAGATCAAGCAGGTCCCTGGGGAGGCCAAAGTCTGTTCTCTTGAAGTCCAGAGTAATGAGCTTGCTGCACACCCTCCTTGCTGCCTGAAGGCTCTCAAACTTCACAACTTCATGGTCACTGCAGCCCAGGCTTCCCATGTTCTTCACATTCCCTACCAGCACCTTATTGTTGGTGAGAACAAGGTTCACCATAGCACCTCTCCTTGTTGGATCCTCTGTCACTTGAAGAAGGCAATTATCATCTTTGGAGAAGCAAGCTATCATCAATGCATTCCAGGAACCTCCTGGATTGTTTATGCCCAGTTGTGTAGTCCCTTCAACAGACATTGAGGTGGTCCTCCAAGAGGATCATAACTTGTGAACATGAGGTTGCTCCTGTCTGTTCATAAAGAGCCTCATCCACTCAGTCTTCCTTATAGGACAGTTTGTAGCAGACCCCTACTATACTGTCACTTCTCCCTGCCTTCCCTTTAATCCTGACCAAGAGGCTCTTAATCAGCTCCGCATCAATCCCCAGGCAGAGCTCCATGCAATCCAGCTTGTCACTGATATAGGGGCCACACCCCCCACCTTGTCTCTCCTGCCTGTCCTTCCTAAAGAACCTGTATCCTTCCATTCCAACACTTGTTATAGGAGCCATCCCACCATGCCCTTCAGCTGTGTGCATGTCACTGACTGCTCTTGTTTAATCCCTGTTTTGCATGTATTTGGTTAGAGGCTTTTAAATTGGATTCTGATGAATCCAGCTTGCTGGCTGGAGTGGCTGGAATTCCTTTTTGCTGCCCCTCACATGCTCTACTGCTGACCTGTGATCCCTCTCCAGGTTCTGAGCATCTCTTGCTAGCCCTGGCATCAAACTGGTATGAGTGGAATGGATTGATATTCCCATTCCATGGCAACTTTAATTTGAAGCCCTCTTCACCAGCTTGACAAATTTATGACCAAAGATGGTCTTCTATGACAAATGGAGCCCAACTGTCCCCAGGAGACCAGTTTTCTCAAACGGAATCTCATGGTCATCTTTGTCTGAATATCACTCTATTTTTCTAATTTTTTTTCACTTTTTGAAATAGCTTATAATTGCATTCTCTGCCTCCATTAGAAAATCTCTCTAGTGCTGCTGCATTTTACTTATACTCTATTACATTTATATTATTTAATTATGTGAAGAGTTCTGGGAAATAGTATAATGAAAGGCATTACACAAAGCAAATGTACATCCTGTTGTAATTTGGTTTGGTTACTGCAGTGTGTTTATATGCTTCAAGACTTTATTCCCTAATAGTTAAATTCATTTATGTCACAGATGCTTGGTTATTGGTCTCCTGCCTCTTCTTAGAGGTACTATAATTGAGCACCTGTGTGTGGGGACAGAGGGAATTGGGGTTTCTTGATTAATTTTCTCCAGCTATAAATTATTTATTGTCTTGTACCAATCTCTTGTCATCCTCTTTGGGACTCTTTTAAACTGTCGGAGATACCTATTTACTTTTAATTGATTGTTACTCTGTGCTCATTGAGTTTTCCTAGATGACAAACACAGAAGAAATATTAAAACTAGTCATATCTAATTACAATAGGAAGATGTGACATAGTATAAATTATTGGTAACAGTGGAATCTGATCCTACTAGTATTGAATTCCAGGTAGGAAGATCATGTTAGCCTCAAAGAATGGCTAGTGAGTTTAAACCTGCTAGGCAAACTGGTGCAGTTGACCCAGTCTGAACACAGGGATGGACTACCTGAACTCCAGAGGTCCCTTCCCACCTCAGAAATTCTGATTGTGTGATAGAGCTGGTTAAACATTGAGTTATCTTTCCCATGGAAAATTAAGAAAGTGAATTTGGCTCCTTACGATCTCATGCACAAAATTTGTCAGTCCCACTACTTACCTGATCTGTTTCTCTGATGTAAAATCAACCTAATGCTACTCACTTTCTTCAGCATGCCACTTGTATATATGTTTAAAAAATTAAATTCTCAGTACATTTTATATTGATGTCATATTATAACTGTCTCTGTTTTAACATAGTCTGTCTTCAGAATCAGCCAAGCATTTATCTTACAAGATTACTGAGACACTTAAAAAAACCCCACAGCTCTTTAGATGTTAATTTTGTCATTCTGGCTTACAAAAAGCCCTTGAATGAGAGGAGAAAAAAAAATTATCCTGCCACAGGAAAATATTGTGCACATTGTCATGTGCAAAAATACCAGAAAATATTCAGAGAACAGCATTAGCTGTTGCCTTATGAGAGCAGACTCATTATAATATACCAGATCAATAGGAAGTCAAAGGTGTGGCACCAGAAAAATCACAAAAATGATAACAACATTTGGAGAAGCCAGTGGAACTGTTAGCAACATAACATCAGGCTGAAGGCTCAATACCCTTATAAATGGATGGAAGCCAAGAGCGTCTGTGGAAAACAGCAGGATACAGACAACTCATATTGTAACTGGCTACTTAAGTGACTTTAAAATTTTTGGAGGCAGCCACGACAAAATCTGTAACAATCCACATTAATATTTTGGATATATTAAGAGTGGGGTTTTTTTGAAATATTCAAAACAATATACCTACACTTTACTATATTGAAATTAACAGAAGTAAGAAAAATGTCACAATTCACCGTATCATCTCTACAGGAAACCATGGAACCTACTTCCTGAAAAAATGTTCTTGTTGGAAAATGAAACTTTTAAAATGAGGACACTCATGTCTGCCTAGAAAGTATTTACTTTATAGCCCAGAAGGACAACTTGCTCAAAATACACATTGTCACACAGGATGTGTACAAGGCCTTATCAGCAGAGATCCAAAGCTATACCATCCCATTAGGTTTTAGTGGGAAATAAAGAATGATGATACATAACATACTGCTATATCTAAAGCTCCTGTCAGTGCTGTTGGCGTGTTGTTGCTCAGTTTTGATCAAATTACTTCACACCCATATTTTTCACACGTGATGAGAGATCCACAAAAAGATAATAGAACTCCTCTTTCCTGGACAGTCAAATAAATTCTTGTATCCCCTTTTCAGTTACTATTTGCATACATTTCAAATGGTTTACTGCAGCCAAAAGGACCCACTGGAAAGTAAATTATGTAGTCCCTTCTCCATATTAGTGTCACATATAATTAGCAGCTTTTTCTGAAATCTATAGGCAAAAAACATGTGATGGAACATGAAATCTGCAACAAAAATATTAAATTACTTATCTTGATTATTTTTCTAATAATCTACTCATCTTAGAGTATTATTAACTCCATTCAAAAAGAATGAAGGTACTTAATAGAACACATTTTACACATTTTGGTTCATAAGCTTTTGTATTTACACTCAAATTTAAAAAAAAAAAAAAATAGATCTCTGCAATGGTACTTGCTCATTTTATTGTATATTCACCAGCCTCTAGGAATAGAACTCTTTCAGAGATGGATGGCTCTTAATCCCAGACATATTTTTATATTTAAACACAACTACACCAAAAATAAAACCATAATAACAGGTTATCCATGTATACATTGCAATTGCTTAAAGGAGATTCACTCATTTAAACACAATGCATGAAAGACTGGGGTTTTCATTTCCTAACCAAGTATATTGATAGTATTTTAACTAAGCCATCATCTTTATTGCACTTCTACAAAGACCTTGTCATAAACCAGTGGTGCTTAAGGCATACTAAAATTGTAAGGATTTTCTCTCTCAAAGAATTAGCACAATGCCCCTCTGACACTGTTTAGAAATTCTTCATTGGCTCCACAAACATTAAAATGCTGGCAGAGCATAAGTGCAAAGAGATGACACCAAGTAACATTATTTAAAAGCATTCAAAATCAGCCTAATTGTTCTAAATTATTTCTTAAAGGTTACTAACATGTAAGACAATACAAAATAAAAGAACAGGAAGTTTTCAAACTTCAAACCAAAGTAACATTAGATATTAGTAGATATTAGTGCTTTTAAGCCATGGTATAACTACTTTTGATTGGTAATTCTAAAACAATGCTATGACCCCTTCTAAAGCAGTGGCAATTCCTATGGATCAGCCCTGTCTTTTTCTCTCTTTCACTTTTCTTGTAGTCTGTAGGTTACTCAGGCACAATTTGCCCTTGGTGAAGCCATACAGGCTGTTTCTAATCACGTCTTTGTCTTCCATATTTTGACATAACTTCCATGTTTTGACATAACTTCCAGGAGATTCTTTTCCATCATCTTACCAAACATTGAGGTGAGGTTGACAGGTCAATAATTTCCAGTGTTCTTCTGTTAACCCTTTTTAAAAATAGGTGTGCTACTCCCTTTTTTCCAGTCACTGAGGTCTTTGCCTTTGTAGTATGCACATAAAATTCTGAGGAAACTGTCTAATGTCACCATGATGCGAATCTCAATTACTTTTGAAAGGTCATGATGATCAGTGGAGGTTCCTTAGGGGCTCCAAGGAGGCAAAGATCACCCCTGCCTTCAAAAAAGGCAAGTAGGGTCCAGAGAACTACAATTCAGTCAGCTGCACCTAAGCCTTGGAGAATGCAATGGAGCAAATAGCCCTGGAAACATTTTCCAAACATGTTAAAGGAAAGAAAGTCATTAGACTGGTCAGAATGGATTTACAAAGGTGAAGTCATGCCTGATCAACCTTGTAGCCTTCACAGCAAAAGGACTAGTTCAGTTGGGTGAGGAGTGTGGGGGTGAGAGAAGTGGCTGTTGCTTATTTCTACTTTGGGAAGGTTTTTAAGACTGTCTCCCATAATATCTTCATAGACAAACTGAGGAAGTATGGATGAGACAATTGGAAAGTAGCGTGGACTGAAAACTGGCTGAACCACTAGGCTCAGAGGGATGTGATCAGTGCCATGAAATCCAGGGGCAAGCCACTCTGCAGTGTGTCCCTAGCTCAATGAAATTTGTATGCCTGAGACACTGGTGTGTTTATAACAAAAAAATATTGAATCACAAGTGCCTCCAAGATCCCTTAAGAAAGAAAAGCACTAGTGCCAAGCAAACATCCATTCAAAACAGTGTAGCTAATTATCTGTGGTATTTCTCAGACATTCCTTCAAGCGCTTTTTCTTTTTCAGTTGAAGGTATCTTCATAATAGTATGTGAAAATGAAACTTACCCAAAGAGACAGGCATCAGACTTAGTCTTGAGATTTTCTGTGATTCAGTCTGAAAACAAATGCCATTAGAGAGTTCATATATTTAGAAGTGAGCTTTAACCTTATCTTTTTTATTTGTTTTACCACAAATGGCATAATCCCAAAGGAGGTCTATCTATTATGCTGCCCTCAACAGTGTAATACATGGTTAGTTGCAGGAGTTCACATCTACACATAGTTTTCATACATTCTTAAGATCTGCAAAGTAAAATAAATTTTAATTTTGAAATACAGAGTGTCAAATATGGACCTCTGAACAACTTGGTCTAGTGAAAGGTGACGCTGTGCACAGCAGGGAGGTTGAAACTAGGTGATCTTTAAGGTGTCTTCCAACCCAGGCCATTCTATGATTATGATTCTATGAAAAAAACAAACTAAAGGCAACTCCCTAGTAGCTTCCAAGAAAAGCAGAGTGAATACTTATGCAAGGCAACTGTAAAATGTACTTCATTTTAAACATTTTTTTTAGATACAATGAGTGCAAAAATGATCCAAATAAAATCATAAAGAAGCAAAATTCAAGGAACAAGAAGGGTAATACAGCTGAGATGCTAAGTTGATCAGATCGTAAAGACAGGTGGAAGGGAGGAAGAAAGACAGAAAAAGAAAAGGCAAGATGATCTGCATGGGGATTCTGTGAACCAATGGTGTAGAACAGCAAACCTAGCAGCTCCGGGCCACCGTCTCTGAGCTCTGTTCTGTCATTCTTCATTTAGGGTTTCTGAGATCTGAGTTTCTGCTGCAAGTGATTGCTATGTATTTCCAAAATTCTGCCAGCCAGTGCTAATTCTCTCTGTGGTGAAGGTAACTATTGCCCTTGAGCACGGAATGCTCTGGGAAATGAGTTATCATCTTCAGAAGAGGGGATATGACGCTAGTAGAGGAACAGACACTGGCGTATGCAGCAGTCATGGGTAATGCTTCATTTACTTCAACAGCTCTCTTTTTCCCTCTCTCTCTCCAGACTCCTTCCCAGTTACTGATTATTGCTGCACTGAGGTGAATTAGTGGTGCTTTAAAAAGAAGGAGAAAATGGTATAATAAAAGAAGATCTAGAATGCAATATATGTGAGAAACATACAGCATTGAAAAATAAAATTGCTAAATGAATAAATAAAACGCATGAAACCTATAAAATTACCACTTACAGCTATGTCTATGACTAATACTAGCACCACATAATGCTGTCTTTGTTTCAAATGAAGAATTTAATTAATTACTAATTAAAAAGAATTTGTTGAAACCTATATGGATATATACAAATAGATTAGGATAGGTAAACTAAAATAAAAAGAATAAAAATTAACATAACCCAAATTAAAGTTTACACATATGAAATATTTCTGTATCCAGGTTGCATCCTTCCCCACAGCAGTAGGATTTGAACTACATGATCTTTAGGGTCCCTTCCAACCCAAACCACTCTATGATTCTACAAATGTTTCCATTTATGTAATACCTGCTTTGTTTCACATAGAATAGGCAAATGACAAAAATTTGAATTATATAGTCTAAGTCTTAACCCTGGTGAACAATTTCTTCAAATGGAGCTTGAGTGCCTTTTCATTTATTCAAGTATAATTAAGAATAAATTTATTGAATTTTGAGTTGTAGCTAGACATACCTTGTGATATGTGAAGAATCTGCTGTATTGCTATCAACAAAAGATTTATTAATTTTTATTAATTTATTAAAAATTAAACAATTATTTTATCTAGTGCCTTGTCCTAGAGCAAAATATGTGATTAATTTCAGGGTAGTTTCCATCATCTCAAAGTTGATTTTTTTAACAGGAATCTAAACACAAAGTGTGTGTTCATGTATGCTTCAAATGTGTCCTCATATTTTGTCATTGTCATGACAGACAAAAGGATATGAAACACTGACTGGTCCTTTTGTCTGCTTTTGAGGCACACACAGTTCAGAGACATTCAGTCCAAAAAATCATGCTAAACTCAGTGCAAAGCTAAAACTCTAGACTTCGCATGAGGCAGACATAAATGCCAGCGTGACCTGCTTTGATCTGGTGATCCTTCCCCATTCGATTTCATTACTTATTAATGTAAATTTAGTCCATAACTTCTGGTACTTTGCATTCAAATTCCTGCCCTTAATGAGTGTTATATAACTATAGCAAGGACTCCTCCACACAAATTCTTTCTATCCACAAATTACCCTTCCCCCCACCCCACCCAAATCACCTGCTTAACATCTCACATCCACTTTAGAATTTATCTCTAAAAGAATACATCTCTTAATTTTTCATGGCAGCAGACACTAAACTTCTTGCAATCCTTTGAATGCCAGTGTTACATGCCAATGTCAATAATGTTCAACTCAGCATATCTTCATTGATCCAAGCTGGTTTTGACCAGTCTCACCCCCAGAGTGTTCTAGGAGACATATCCAATTTTTTATAATAAGTGATAGTGCAGTGAATTAATTCCTTAATTTTGATGCAACATCTTTGACAACAGGCCCACTCAGTGTGGGGGAATCAGAGAACCTGTACAGCAGGAACCAGTGCAGTACACTGCAGAGGAATATTGTTCCCAGTTTAGACAGCTTTGAAAAACTAAACTTTGATTTCCTTGCTCTATTAAATCTCCTACAACTATCAGGCTGAATTTGTTGTGTCTGCATACTTCTCCCTAATCTTCTTTGACACAATTCTCTTTCTCTTCAGATCTATTTGCTGTTATTCCCCCATACTTGCTCATATTGTCACCAACAGGTGGACAAATCAAGTAAACCTAAGAAACATGTTCACTGTAGCAGAAAACGAAAGCATCCACATCAAAAAAAGAAAAGCAGAAAAGAAAAAAAAAAAACCATGCATTGACTCACAGTTTCATTAATGCACTCAGCCTTTAGCTGAGATTTCATGAGGTAAATGGCCCAAATCAGGCTATAAAGACATTTGAAAATGCATATATATCTTAAGGCTCTATATGGTATTTGTCTTTAGAACAATTATTGCGGAATTCAATTAATTTTGCAGGGTACTTTATGCTGATCTGTACATGTCATAAAAGAGAACTTCAGGCAAAAATAGTGCTGTCTTTTGGCAAGAACATTGCATAACAAAGCAACACTCCTGGGACACTCTCAATTGCTAGCATTTCCTCCTATAGGCAGCTTGGGGGATTGGAGAGGAGTCAAAGGAAGGAGTGAGTGTGCTGTTAGCACTGAACACCTTTCAACTTTACAATTGCCTTTGGTAATGACTCTTGAGTAGCCATTTTGTTGGGATAATTCTTCAACATAAAGGCAACTTGTACATGGTCAGTCTGAAGAAATGAAGAACTGTGTGGGTGCATGGACAAGTCAAAAACAACTAAGTTGGCATCAATGCCACACAATTCAAAATTGTGATTTTATACATTAGACAAAATAAATTAACTTTATATAAAATTCTTTTCTGTATGATCTTAGACAAAGTTCTGAACACAGTGCTACTCAAATAATCTGGAGAGAGAGATAACCTAAATAAACAAGACTGATATTTCTAAATTACTTTGGTTTGTTCCAGTGAATGCAGTGAAGGAGCAAGGAATTTGAGATCTCGGTTTAGAGATATTCTTAAAACCCACTTGTACCCATTGAGTAGAATACAGTGAAGCCCAAGAGCATCAGTAAATTTGTCCAATGGATACAAGCCTGAGCAAGTCCATTCTGCAGCCAAGATGAAGCCATGTCATAGCAAACTGCCAGAACCTAATAATGTCCCTCTCTAAATTAAATTAACCACTTGCTTTTCATAAAAAAAAAAAAAAAAAAAAAAAAAAAAAAAAACCTACAAGATGCCAATGAACAGAGAAGTCTGAATCAATATTTTTGTCTCTTTCTATAAGCCTTCTTTATTTCAGTGTGAGGAGACATGAGAAAGGAACAGTTATCAGCATCCTTGATATACACCTCCACCCACTTAAGGAATCCATTTTAGGAAGAAGGATGCAGTTGCCTAAACATTAGTGTCCAATGACCTTTGAGATACTCCAAGGAAGTAAAGATGTATATGTAAAGCTGACAGATACCATACAGGACTTACAAGGGACTTGTACCCTTCAGTAACAACAGCTGGGAGCAGGCAGCATAGCCTACAGCATCTCATGAGCAGGAGGTTATTCATACATGACTCACGTGCATAAAGCTATCAAGGCATTTATAGATAGTCTGACTCTGTCAGAGACACAAACCATAATGACAGATCTGATGAGTAGTTTGAAGGACAGTAAGCATGAAATTAGCCCAAAGAAGGAATTTCCTTTCCATCCTTCCTTCTCCTTCAGCACTGGGCTGTTGGCACTGTTAAATTCTGTTGATATTTAATAAAAGCTAACATCTGTGCCTTGCTTGCCTCCAATTACAGAGCTTCATCCTAGGGCCACTTTGGAGCTTCTTACAGACACTGATGCTTGAAGCACAGCTATAACAAAAGAATGGGCTGACAGGGTTTTTTATGCCTCTAGCTACCTCTGTGTTCTTTTTGATTTTATTTGCCTCAGTTTTGTTTTTGGTTGGCCACCCTAAATGACCAGCCTGCAGCAATGACACCCCTGTAGGAGACTATTTGATCAATGTTCTCTCTATGCAAGGCCTTCCAGGAACAGAAAATATCAGTGAAGGATGCTTTCATGCCCCAGTTACATGCAAATACACATCATCACTGCTACAGCACTGTCACAGTTGCTGAACTGCCTAGAGAGAGTAACAGGGATTCTTTATGTATAAGTCATGACAGATAATGTGAAAGTAGTTTATAATTGTTAACAATGAACTCTGTACATGAAGGTTATTTCAGATTTTCTCTATATAGCTACTTCAGGGATAAAATTCACTTCAGATCATGGTCAGCATCTGTCAGTGAGAAGAAAAAGCTGGAGAAAAAAAAAACAGCTACCCAATTTTATCCATTCTTATCTCTCTAAGAGTCTTCTTGGATAGCTGGATGACTAGGAATAACTAGTTTAGAACCTTTATATTTGTAAAGTAGACAATATAAAATAACAAAATAGAGGAAGGAAGAGAAAATGTAAAAGGAAAATAAAACAGTTCAATGGACATCTGAGTTACATTAAACTAGGCACATCACTATCTAGCAAGCACTTGCTACTTCCTTAAATTCAAATGTTACTTGAGTTTTCAGGCTCTAAATATTCCAGTTTTTCTGTAATGGTAATGTTGGCCTTTCCTGAGTCATCACTGCTAGTGCTGATCATTTGATTAGATCATTAGTAAGTCAGCTATCATATAAACCAAATATTTAGGCCTATTTTCCTACACAGTCAATTATAGATATAACACAGAAATTCTTAAAACTGTTGCACATCAAAGGAATTGATATATGTGTCTAGTTCTATACTTTTTCTGTGCAATTTGTTAACATACTGTATACTTACAGATACTATGTATTTCTTGTAGGAAATACTAAACTTGGTGTAAACTAAAGAGCAGTTAGGTACATAATTTTCTGAAGTTATTTTGGACTGCATTAACATAAACTAAAGAATTTGAATCTCCCCATTTTTTTCCAATATATGATTTTCATAATGCTGTGAAAATTCACATTTTAAAAACAAGGCCTTTCAAAGGTACCCAGGCAGAAAAATAGTGAGACATTTGGCAACTCTGAAATTCTTGGATTTGAGTTGTCTTCTATAAACTGGTATGTACATTATCAAGGAGCATTATTGATCCAGCTCAGAAATGTATGCTTAATGTTCTGTGCAAACTTACAGATAACTGGGTTTTTTTGTTTTTTTTGGTTTTTTTTTTTTTTGGTTGGGTGGGTGGGTTTGGTTGGGTTTTTTGTAGTTACCTCTGTACTACCAAATGCTGCTCTGAGGGGGATGTCTGGTATTCCCATTACACTAGTCAAAGCCAGGTTTAACACAAGGTATTGCAAGGAAGCAGAACAGGCTACTTGCATGCCAAGAATTCAGGTTAGAACCAACACTCTGAAACACAGTGGGCTTTTCTGCTTTTTCCCTTAGGACCTCGAGGTTATTCAGCAAATGGAGCTGAACCACTCTACCATTTTTCAGTCAGTGGGAAATGGGCCCTAAATGGAAAAGCAGTCCGACTGTGACACACAACTTCAGACACTGATTTGTCATCCAGCTCAATTAAATTCTTTACTGAAGAGAACTGAGTAACTTTCTTTTCATATTCATATCTCCAATTAACTACAGATTCAGTCTCACTACTAAAAAACGAAAAACCAGCATAGACAATCACTACTGATGAGCACTGGGTCAAAGAAAAGCTGAGCACACACTACATCTGTATTATTCTCTTTAATTGAACTTCCTTCTTAATAACAATAAATAAAATCTACTTTCCTTGCTCATAAAAAGCATATATGTCTGCATGTTCAAACTCTAGTTTCACTCAGAACTACATAAGGTCCACTTTTCCTAAATAGGAGGTTGATTATAAATTAATTTATATAACTTTGTGAGCAACTGGTATAGTTTTTATACAGGCCTAGACACCCTCTTATAAAAATCAGAATTATAGAATACCTGTAAAGAATCAATAGGGATTTTTTTCTTATTATTTTAAATTAAATGCAACACAGAATCATAAATTATTACTCTTTTAAGATGAGTAATCTTTCTTCAGAAAATATGGCTTCCTAATATACAGGATAAGCTGAACTCAGAAAACATTTTTTATACCTAAATGTCAGAAGGTAGGTCCATTTCTTTGAATACTTGTAAAGCTAGAAATCAGAGCTCTATGCTACTGGAAAGAATCAGTTTCCCAGTTTCTAACTTTGGAGTATCCCAGGATACTGGATGTTAATGTCATGACATTTTAGATATAGAGAAACTATTTTAATCTATATTTAGAGATTTCAAAGGCTCCATCTGAAACTTTCATACAACTGGACCTACAGTAAACAGGGAATCTATATGAACAATACAAGAGATAATCCATAAACATACTTTAATGCTTTGAAATGCACCTAAAATAGTTTATTTCTAACATATGTGGCATGTACAGGAAATATGATATGATTATACATTAAAGGTTTTCCCACCATAAATGTAGGTCATCCAGAACAAATACAACTGATAGCAAAGACTTTCAGAAAAGGTAGCTTAAAGTGAAAATTTTCAGTCCAGGCTGAGAGTTCGAAAGAAGTTGGCCTTTTTAGTCAGTTAGTTAGTTAGTTAAGTCTGCGCAGCCAATATTTCTCTTTAAAGTTGCAGTTTTTTTTTCATGTCAAAATAGAGACTATAAAATGGCATTTGCCCCCACCCTCCATGAAACTTTCTTGGTCCTTCCTTCAGCACAAGAGGTTCTACACAAAAAACAAAACCAAAACCAAAAACAAACAACAACAAAAAAAGATTTATGAAGAAACACAGAAACACAGGAATTTGTATAACTTTTTGTATTGCCTTGTGCTGTTAGCTGTGTATTTACTCAACAGTATATCTTAAACTGTATGGAGAAATATACATGCTTTCAGAAGGTGGATAGACAGAATCCTTGAACCCTTACATTTATAAATATCTTTTTAAAGGGCGACTAGTGTTTGATTTTATTTGATAAATATTCTTCATCATCCTCATCCAATTTATTTAATACTTCTCAGATAATTATAAAATAATTCTAAGCCATAAATGCTGAAATTCAACAAAATAAAAAAAAGGTGTAATAGTTAATTTGGTTAGCAACATTTTGTAAGGGGATTACATTGATATCAGATGCTTCTGTATTCTTCACCTTATTCCTATGGGACAATCATTTATTCATTTGTCAGACTAGATAGAAACAAATATAATCTTAAGCATTTTCCTTTCCCTTAGGTTATTATTATTTCTTTGTTATATATTCCCACCACAAAATATTTGCTCTTAAAGATTAGTTTGAATGGTTCTTTATAGATTAAAGAATAAGCAGTGATCCAATGTCCTTCTCTGTTGCCCCAGTAAAATCCTGTGCAAATCTGCAGTGCTTTACAGGTGCAATAATGAGAATTTTCATTAGTTTGAAAAAACCTATTGGGCATGTCTGTTTTTCTTTCTTTTCCCCTACAAATATTATAGGATCATCAATATGCAAGCCTATCATAACATACATATTAGATTATAGGTGTTATTATTCAGCAGAATGCCTAAAATTTAAGAAAAAGACCTCCCAGCAAGTCAGCAATTTAGAGATTGTCTTACAAAGCACTGAAAAAGTAGATGTTCACACACAGTCAGTTTTCCCATAAATGAGGTTAATTTGTGTTAGCAAACTGTCAAAGAGCCTGTCATATTCTATTGTCTTTCCAAGTACAAAAAAGTTAAACAGATTACAAGACTGAAATAATACCTCGAAGGAATCCTAGGCAATGAAGAAAATCAGCTGGTCTATAGCTCCTTATTTTGAAACTACACCTACATCTGATTCTAAGGTTTAATTTTTTTCCTAATAATGCATATTGAAGAACACTGCATTTTTATTTTCATAATACTTTCTTTAAAATTGCTGTAATAATAGCAATAGTTCTGTAGAACTATTTGACCTTGCACAAGGGCAATGCCAAATCTTTCACTCCCATTATAAATTTGAATCAGTTATTTAATGGGTTTTGTTCCCTGTATTTTTAATGAAACTAAAGATAAAATTTCACATATTTATGAAAGCAAACACATGGTGTAATTAATAACAAGTGTTAATTAAACACAGATCTTTAGAGTTATGGAAAGAAACCAACACGTAGTGAAAATGTACAAGAAATAATCTATATGTAGCTACCACAGGGCTAACAAAATTATTAATACCAGTTTTGTGATTTTAGAAGTTTGAAGTACAGACTGTACTTCTAAAAAATTCTAGAATTTATATATTTAGAGTAATTCTAAAGAAATAGGAACCAAAAGTAACCTGCCACATTAGCAAGGGAGAATAGTTAAAAAAGAGCTTAAAGCCCAAATTCACAATTTACTAGAAAATGCCATACTTAGTGTGATATGTGATAACGTGGAATTCAGCGTACTTTAATATGAGGCAAATTCTGGCCTAACACTACTTTTTACATGGTTTTCAGAATAACTGCTTTGATATCATAGGACTTGAGTGAGCACAGAAACATGCAGGAAATGGAAATACATACCTATCCTCTTAAAGGTTAATAAAAACATTCAGTAAATATGTTAAATTTCATAACTATGTTAACTTATCACAAGTATAAGAAATAGTTTTACCTATTTTTTCCCCATTTTTTTACAACAAAAGAAATTTATCCCATTAAATGCTTAATGTGAGAATAGCATACTGTATAAATAAGCGAATATTTTTCTACTAAAATACTTCAAAATTGTTTCTTTGTAAGAAACCTCTGAACACAGCAATGCATGCTAAAATCATACTATGACTGCTTTTGTATCACTGAAAGCAAACAGCTATCTTTATTGTGTAAAGTTAATGAATCCAAGTAATGAGTCTCTAATACATGGGAGGAGAGATAGTGGAAAATAACAGTGAATTCAGCTGTGTTACCACAGGGAAGAAATTGTCTTATCATGCTTTTGAAACACAATTCTCTCTGATAGCTACATTGACCGATAGTTTAGTTCTAGTTTTCCAAAGGCACATTTGAAAAGTTTAATAAGAAGTGCAGTGTCCTTTCAAGACTGAGTCTTCTCAAGCATCAAGCATGAGAAAAATCTTCAAAAAACACTATTTCATTAGAGTGACACTTACAATTTCACATGCCCAGGCCTGATTCTTATAATTTCCTATGAGGTTCAAGTACCTTGAACTCTTATTGATTACAGGCCATTCAGCATTTTTCAAGAATCAGAGGCATGAATATGCAATCACATGAACCATTACCTAGACAATGAAATTAAAGCAGTGCAAACTGTGAATTTAAAACATTGTAGTCATATCTGGAAAATTCTACATTTTGAATTCTTCTGAATAAAGTGCCTATATACACATGCATACACACACACACACAAACAGAAATCTCCAGATAGCTTGTAGGTGGATTAGGTTCATATTCTGAATAAGAGACTTGACATAAGTCTTTATATGGTCTGATTAATCTTAGTCTGTCGCTGCTATTAGATCAATATATCTTAAAAATCTTCAGTGAAAACAGATCTTTATGATGTAGGAATATTTCTGGAATATTTCTAAATGGTGGAGACATGACTCATGAAAAAAAATGCAATGTATGAATCCTTCAGCATGATTGCTATTGGAAAATATAGCCTTTGAAGTAAAGTTTTAAGACTTTGATTGCAAATACAAAATATTTAGTGGATAAACAAATCAAATGTGTCTGTTGTTGAGATTATATTTGGACATATTGTTTCCCTTTTCCAGAGTTACTTCATTCACTTGCTAAAAAAGAGCTGAAGTGCATACATCCCTTTCAGTGTACCTAAATGTGTACTGTCCACAAATTCAGACATAGACTTACGCCCTAGAAAATATTTTTTCTAAAGTACTTTAGTTTTCATTCCTTGCACTAGGCATAAAAGTATTTAAAATCCCCATTTTTGTTTTCCTTCATTTTTGTTTCACAAACTGCTAATTAGGAAAGATATTTCATACAAATGATTAGCTCGCATCTGCTTTGACACTTGAAAGGTTACAGCAATAGGAAAAGGAAGGGCTTTAATTAAAGAATAAATTATTGAATACTCCATTTTAATTGATGTAGCCTTCTGCTATTATTTGGTGTGTTTATAGATATTTTATGTGATTCTGTAATCAAGATCACACACAAAAACAAGTCTTTAACTACTGAGGCTAAAGAATGAAGGGCTGCTGTATGATCACATTCAGCCTTTTAAGTTCAAGAATCATGTGAAGTGTGGTTTCCATGACAACAAGTCACTAATTGCTAACAGAAAATAAAGTAAAAATCACCCTTGACAAAATTTGACAGTGACGTGGAAGCTGAAAAACCTTCAAAATATGACAATTTTCATGTATGATGAAGAAATACAAGCAACCCCACCTTTTGAGACCTGGTGAAAGCACTCAGAGTTCCAGGGTTATTTTGGATTTGGCAAAGCTGTCTGTGTACAGTAGTCATTGTGCATTACACTTGATAGTCAACAGCTACCTTCAGTAACAGATAAGAGATGTTTGTGATGAGGTGATGAAGGATTTTTGCATCCTTGGGCTACAGATCAGCAAAGGAAAATATTGTGGAGAATGCATAAAGACATGACACAAATAGCAAGATTTTAGCATAAATTCACAGGGTAAGAAGAAAAACAAATTAAAGGAGAGCAGAGAGGGAAGAAAAGAGCCGTACTCATATATGCCTCCCATGCTAACTTATTAGTGAGGGTTTCAGACACCTCTAGCTTGCAGACAGAAATAGTCTTTTGAGACTAGGGAAAACTACTTGGGAAGCACAATGGTAGCATTCAAAATTTACCGATTTATGAACTGCTGCATATAATTTGTAAAAATTACTTCAGCCTGAGTTACCTTTCACTAGCTCTGTAAGTCGACTCACTGGGTCACTAGGAGTGAACAAGAACATTTTGATAAATTCAGTTTCCATGACAATGAATTAACCATGGAAAAGGGGGAGGTGTTGAAAGATCTGTGTTCTGTAGAATACTCTTCAAATGTTTGCCTGTTTTCATTTTTAGCCATTTAGTTCTCATGGCTCTGTTCCAGGAGTCTTTAATTCACCAGTAGCTGTTTTTTCTCCACAGATTAAAGGAGTAATTCATCAGTGAATGTTTCACTCAGTGGCCCCATCTAATGTAAGAGAATATAAAAACTATTTTTTCCAATTATGCTTTTCTGTTTGTTTAGAAAGAATGCATCATTCTCTTGTTGTTGTTCCACTCTAACCTGGCTACAGAATACTTAATCTTTCTTATTTATTGCCCACTATTGTATTTGGGAGTACAACTGTAACTTGCAAGACATTGGGAGTTCATTTTAAATACCCATGAGCCCCCAAAACAAAACAAAACAATGATTAGGAGTTTGTTTCAAAAGGAACAAGCCGATTAAAGTATGTCATATTCCAAAGCCTGCTATAGCCTACATCAAGGGGAGCCGCTGAGAAAAAGACCTCCAAAAACAACTGGCATTTATTTTTTATAGAAGTGCTTAATGTTATTTTTCATTTGTCTGCCTTTTGAAAGGTTAAGCCAGTCAGATATTTGTTAGTGTCAGAACTGAAGTCTACTCAAATTTGAGAATGTCTTTCTGCCATTTTCAGTGGGTCCGGTGTGAGAGCCTTAAACTAATAAGATTAAGAGTGAAGTTGTTTAACCATTCACAAAACATAATTCAGAATAAGATATAGCAGGAGATCAGAAAAACTGTTTTCACTGGCCATTGGGATAGATAATTTTCCATCCAGAGACAATTGAGACAAATTTGACTTCTTCTGAAAGTAAACCTGTTCTTAGTATCTCCAGCAATATGTTCCCCATTCCTATAAATAAAAATTGAAAGGACTGAACGCCTTGTTTCCACTGTCTGTCTTCTGAACAGCATCATTTCATGTGCTGCACAAGAAATGGAAGGAGGTGTCAACAAGTTATTAGTGTTTGTGACAGTCCAGCATCAGCTAAAGTGTCTGAATGATTTGCAAAAGAAAGAAAATGTTACCGGGAGGGGAAAAAAAAAACAAAAAACCACAACAAAACAAATAAAACAAAACAAAAAAACCCACAACCAAACAAAAAAAACCCACAAAAAGTGCAGGTGAGGAGAAGAGGAAGGGGATGGTGAAAGAAAGGAAGAGACAGAGAGAAAGAAAGGGAAAGGAGATAAAACTTTTGTCTTACCTCTGCATTTTTTTATGTGTATGTCAGTAAGAGACCAATTTCTAGTCATTAATGTATACATACAGATATATGCTGTATGATATTTCCATAGCTGTTTTGGTATATCTTTCCATAAGCAATTCACACACACAGGAATATTCACAAATAACTGCATATTTTCACTCACAGTCATTCACTCATGGACTCAGAGAGAGAGAGAAAAGGTTACTACTGGGCCATAAAGATGATCTGAGGGATGGAGCACCTCTCCTATGAAAACAGACTGAGGGAGCTGCAGTTGTTCAGCCTGAAGAAGAGCAGTCTTCAGAGAGACCTCACCACCAACTTCTAGCCCCCTTAATGGGGTTATAAAAAGGAGGGAGAGGGACTCTTTCTACAGGCAGATAGTAACAGACAAGGGTCAATGGGTTTTAACTGAAAGAGAGCAGGTTTAGATTAGATGTTAGAAAGAAATTCTTTGTTCAGAGGGTGGCAAGGCACTGGAACAGGTTGCCCAGAGAAGTTGTGGATACCCCATCCCTGGAAGTGTTCAAGGCCATGTTGAATGGGACCCTGAGCAGCCTGGTCTAGTGAGTGGCATCCTTTCCAGTGACAGGGGATTTGGAACTAGATGCTCTTTAAGGTTCCTTCCAACACAAGCTATTTTATGATTCTATGATTTAAAACTGTATTGCATGTAAAAGCATCTATGCCATTCTAAAAAACTAATTGAAAAAGTATGACAATTTTCCAAAATGAGAATGCTATTAATACTAGACTGTTATGAAAATAATCCAGGGTGGAAATCAAAGTAATTGTGTTAGTCTATTAGACTTAATTGTTCTGAAGCAGTACCTCACAAAAGAAAAATAAAAGCAAGAAAAGATGAATCCAGGTTGATTGATACTCGGTAAATCAGTAGCCTTGAGTCTCTCAGTCTTGTTTTAAAATAGCAGGGGCAGTTGCCAGCAGGCACTGGAGTGCATGTGGACAAGAATAAGCCTAATGACTTCTTTGTTATATCTGCCATGTAGAACTGTTTCAACATTCTTAATTCAGATGTGAATGAGGTGTATTAATAGCTCCACACTTCCACTCCTGGAGCCGAGGAATGCGTGCAGGTAGCATGAGTTCAGGTCCCATTGATATTAATGGTGAGAAATCACTCAGCCTGCTGTTTTCAGTGAAGCATGGTACAAAGCCCACTGCGTGAGACAGATGTCAGGGGCTTCTTCACTCCATCCATGACCTTCAGCTGGCACCAGACACTGTGGCACGTCTCGTCTTGTTAACATTTTAACAGGTGAGAGATGGATAAACAACAGTTCTCTCAGACCTGTAGATTGCTAATAAGTGTCACAAAATACACACCAGAGCTCAGGTGCAGATCATTAAAAGGGAAGCAAGAATGGGAGGAATAATGACATGTCAATCTACCTCAAATCAAGTTTGGCACTCCCATGATACTAGTTAGCACCATGCACAGGGAGTTTTGCCTTCTGTTCTTTCAAACTTGATCCGGGAGCACAACACTGGAACTTATTTCCAGATGCTTTTGGTTAAACTTTGAGCCACTGCTCAAATTAAGGAAGAAAAGAAGAACATTCAAAATTTCATTTTTTTTTTCTAATAAAGGTTTAAGTGATCTAGTCAAGCACTGTGAACTTTAACTAATAGTTTCATGCTACAGTAATGGCACCTATTATTTGAATTCATTTCCCATACTGACAGCACAACTCAGGCATACTCCAGACTATGACATTTTAAGTGACTGGTGATTTTCAGTTGTGCTTTCCACAGTACACTCATATGAACTACAGAGTGGAATATACACAGATATATACACAGTGCATATGTGTCTGTCTACAGCTCATGCTACTTGTACTTTTTCTGCTACATGGAGAAATATGTATTTTTAAAAGTGCACTATCCTTGGAGTATAAGTTTTCCCATGCTAAATTTGAACAAAAAGAGAAATACTCAAGATACAAGACAACCATTCCAAACTTTTCATTGCTGCAGTCAAGTTCATACTATTCTAGTCTTTATCCTTATCACTGAATTTTGTAATCTAAAGATATGAAGCATAGATATTAAATAGGTATGGTAAATACAGTACTGAGTAGAAAATTAGTCAACAAATTTGTTTTTAAAAGATTATTCATGTCTCATAGCTACCATCACTTTGTCATTCAATTTGTATGTGATAAGTCTTATATGTTAAAAACAAGCCACCAGCTTCCTCCCCACAATGCCCTACAAGCAGAGATATAACCACAATTTGGAAAGTTGTACCTCTGAATGGGAAGAGACTTATTTTTGCTGCTGCTTATGCAGTGTAACTTGAGGTGCATAAAATTGGAAGCTGGTCACTGACAATTCACAGAAAAATGTGACAGGAAATACCTCATGCTTCTTCTCTTCTTTCAGTTCACAAATGCATAGTTGATTTTAATTTTTTTTTCAACCTAGAACAAGGTTAGGAAAAGAAATATGAAATTTGTATGGATTCCCCACATGGCTTGGAAATCCAGTCCTGTATGAGGCAAAACTTGGCTCCAGCATGTGTTATTCTGATGCTTCATTATGCTTTGGCAAGGTCACTTCACAATGATGTTTGCTTTGAGTTAATTTCACTTAAGGAATAAAACCTGCAACTGAAAAGTTGACAGCTTGTTTCTCCTGAATTTAAGATACAGAATCATGTTAACACTTGAGTATTACCACTGACTTGAAGCTGACCTAGAAACCAGACCACAGACATAATTTATAACTATGGAACAGAAAGCAAAGTAGCTCTGTGGAATGACCAAACTATATATTTAGTAATCAATCTCTCTTTTTTTTTTTTTATGAGTTTTGCAAAAAATAAAATCCATAAATTTTAAAAATAGAATATTTTCTATAAAAATACACCTTTGCAGGCAGTGTGATACTAATAATGCTTCCATGCATCAAAAGATGAATTAGCATTATTCATCTGTGCTATTTCCAGTCGTATTATGAAAATAAATTAGACAATGCAAATATGTTTTCCCCTTTTTTGTCATGTCTGTTACAAACCCCTATATATAATCTTCACACAATTGTGGATGAGGTTTTTATTTCAATTTGGGGTGAGAGTGTCTTTTTGTTTGGGTATTTTGTTACTGTTGCTGTTTTGAGAATTAGGGGAAGTTCCTGAGAAATACAAATGAAACCTTTACTAGATCTACCTTTGTAGAAATCTTGTCAGTGTTCAAAATCAGTAAAACCTAACTTCAATAAATGGTATTAGATTCTCAATACTGCTGAAGTCAATAGCCCTCTTGTAACAGTGTTATAATTTAAGCACTGCTGCAGGCCTATACTAGTCTTGAACACGGGATCAAAGAGATAAAAGCAGAATGACAGCATCTCTTTCACTTTATATTCTGCCCCTCTGAGGATCTTTGCATGAGTTCGATTTTCAGTGACATTTGGCATTGATTTTTTTAACATATCTTTTGCATCAATGTTTTTTCAGGAACCCCCTCCGAGGAAGATGACATCAGAATGAGTTAAGAGCATGTGTGTCTAATGTAAGAAAGACTGTGGGACATTCACCCACCACCTCTACGAAAGATTTGTAAGCAGTGTGCCAAAAGAAAGATCTCTATATTCAATTGACTGAATATTTCTGTGTCATCAATTACGAAAGGTAAAATTTTTTTATTCAAATATAGCAAAACAGTACCTATCAAGGTACAATCTTCAGCCAGGGGAATTCAGTGGCAAAACTAACCTATGAAAACAAATACTGATCTAACCAGTTCAGACTTCATTCAGACTTATTAAAGGTCTATCGTAACATATTACAAGTCATATTTTTGAAGTGAGTGAGTGACTCTCATTGTAACTTTTTGTCCAGAACTGCATGATATACATATTTTTTTCCCAAAGCTCAGCATATTCACTGCTGAATACTTCAGATATCTGACTATTTTTCTGGTGAGACAAATAAAAAATGAGCTCTCCTTACAAAGCTCTTCTTACCTACCATAATAAAAAAAAGTATCACAATCTGTGCTTTTCATTGCTTCCAGTTTTGTATAGATGGCTAAGAAACTAAATATCGGCACAGAACTCGAACAGTTGACAAGACTAAAATTGCAAAAAATGCTGATGTTCAGCTGCTTACTTTTCACTCTGCTTTAGAAAGGAACTGTAGCTTTAAAAAAAGTCACAGAATATACAGAAGAGTGGCTGGAAGGTGGTCCAGCAGAAAAGGACCCAGGGGTGCTGGTCAACATCTGGCTTAACATGAGCCAGCAATGTGCCAAGGTGGCCAAGGCCAGTGGCATCCTGGCCTGTATCACGAATAACAAGGCCAGCAGGAAAGTGATTGTCCCGCTTTAGTCAGCATTGGTGAGGCCACATTTTCAGTACTGTGTCCAGTTCTGAGCCCCCCTCAATTCATGAGGGATATTGAGGTGTGGGAGCATGTCCAGCAAAGGGCAACAGGCCTGGTGAAAGGTCTAGAGGGTAAGTCTTATGAGGAGCAGCTGAGGGAGCTGGGGCTGTTTAGCCTGGAGAAGAGGAGGCTCAGAAGAGACCTTATTGCTCACTATAACTACCTGAAAGGAGGTTATAGCGAGGTGGAGGTCAATCTCGTCTCCCATCTAACAAGCAATAGAACAAGAGGACATAGTCTTAAGCTGTGCCAGGGCAGGTTTAGCTTGAACATTAGGGGGAATTCCTTCACAGAAGGTGTGATTTGATATTGGAATGCACTGCCCAAGGAGGTGATCGAATCACCATCCCTGGAGGTGTTTAAGGAAAGACTGGACGTGACATTTAGTGCCATGGTCTAAGCAACATGGTGGTGCTCGACATAGGTTGGATTTGATGATCTCAGATGTCTTTTCTAACCTAACTGATTCTATGATTCTGTTATTCTGTAACATGAAATCTGCTGCTGCCAGGTTGTACTTCTGTGAACACACTGAAGTCACTTTAGATTGATGACACATTATTAAAATATTCTGACATTTCTTTTTCACATTGTGCAATTACTGTACACAATCGGGCCTTGCTTTACAAGCTATAGTCAGCAACCACATAACTGGAAAAGGAGGATAAAGCCAAAAGTCTCTAGGAGGAGTAAAGGCAGTTAAAGATTGGAACTCAGTAATTTATGTTTCCAAAGACAACCATGTGGAACTTTTTCAGTCTGAAATATAAAAAAGCCACCTGATGTGATAATTGAAGAAAGAACCTCTCTTCATGTCAATAATTTCCTGAGTCATCAGAAAATAACAGGTGAGAATAACGTAAGAAATATTGTTGGGAAATATCATTAGTAGTATGAAAACCGTATTTGGCCCAGCCTGAACCGTAAAAGATCTATTACACTCATTAAGATGATTGGCAATATTTTATTTTTTTTAAGAAGTTGGTGAAAGAATTATAATTAGTAAAATTAGTTGACAGGTAAGTCTGGATGTCCTAAGCCTAAGCAATAATACACT
Source organism: Scytalopus superciliaris (assembly GCA_013400415.1). Taxonomy (NCBI): domain Eukaryota; kingdom Metazoa; phylum Chordata; class Aves; order Passeriformes; family Rhinocryptidae; genus Scytalopus; species Scytalopus superciliaris. Next base: position 208,466 of record VXBX01006388.1, read on the forward strand.
GGAAAGTATTTATGTAAAGACAAATACAAAAATGTGTTCGATTCACTTTCTTATATTTATCATTTTATCTAAGCCAATGCCTTGTGCCTTTACTGTTGTACTTACTCTATGTTTCTATTACAAGTTTGTCTGCACAGAGTTCTTATTCAGCTCTGAAAATGTAGTTTACTCACCACAATTTTTTTTTCTTTTATTCAAGGATAAATGTATTTGTTATGATCAATTCAAGGAAAGTCTTATTTCTTACAGAGAGCTAGTATAACAACACGTCTCAACAGAAAAATACAAGCCTTCTTTACCTCACAAGCCATTTTTTATTTATTAATTTGAGTTTGTGCTTGTACTACTGTTTGTATGGTGGTGATATCTCACAGTTTTCTATATCAATAGGCAGGTCCCTGTGGCACCACAATCCACTATTTTCTTTCAGAAGACAAGTAGCAATATGAAGCAATATAATCATATATTTTTTTCAGTAAGCAAAAAATTGGCAATGTAACCAAACTGCTATATATGAAACCTGCTGTGTAAGCAGATAGCAGAAATGGCTTTTGTAGATCCCATAAAATCCTTTCAGATGCCTTATTTACAATAAAATTATAAGCAACAATGCTGCAGCTGTGGTGGTTTCAGCATATAAGAGATGGGACGATTTGAATTCATGTCATCATAACATACACAATGTAAACATTTAAGTTTTTAGCCATCTTTCCTTACAGTTAAAGGTGAAAACAGGCCTCCAGAATTAATTCCTCCCACCTACCCTAAATGTCTACTTTAAGATGAGGTAAATTCCCATCTGGAGTTGTTTACTTTTATAAATGCAATTTACAGAGGTTAACACAGATATTGTAATCTGACCGTAAAATTGGAGAAGAAAGAGTACATAATCAAGGCTAATTGGGAGAAGCTATATAACTTGTATCTTCCAGTAAAGGTAGAAAAACAGATGTCTAACCCTGTAAATGGACTTTGTGTCTGAAAGGGTACTTACGTGTTTTTTTACTCCATAAACTGACTTGAAAAAAGGTACGTTATGCCTTCACAGACCTTTATGTTATTCAGCTTCAGAATACTTTCAGTTCTCAGTGGATTCCTGGGTTCTTCTCTGTGCTGGCCTGGTGACATGGCTGGGGCTTTGAACCCTCTGCACTATGCACATTATGAATATTATCAGAGTTTTCATACTAAGCTTAAAGCTCGCTTTGTTTGCAGAACTTTGCTTCTTTTCAGATATGTTCTTTTGCAATAAATAGTATTTTATTACTTTTTTATCTTATATTTGCATGTCTACCTACCCAAAGAGATAATTCCAGTACAGTTTAGGCATATTTTGCTGAAAGATCCAAAAGCATTTATACTGGATCAGTCCAGATTTAATATTCTTCAGTGACTTCTTCCTTTTACTGGCTCAACAGAACTAACAGCTTCATCATATGTTTATGTTAAATGCAAATGGGGGAGATGGGAGAAGGGAATTGAAAACAATTTTCCAGTCCTTTGGGGACGTGTGGTTAATACTGCTCTGGAGCAGCCCCTGCTGGAAAAGGACACGTGTCAATCCCACACTCTGCCTGCCCAACTTGCTGCTTCATTGCTGGCTAGTTTTGTTTCAACACAGTCATCACTGACATCCAGGTACATCAAAACCTGGCATTGGTTCTACCATCTGCAGAGAGGCAACTTCTCACTCTTATCACAATGAGGCCTGAATGCCAGAAGAGCAAATAATGCTTATGATCCTTTGCTGACATATTCACAGCCTCAAACAATAAGGAAACCAAAAAACATTAGTGTAAGAGAAGCAAAGCCATACAGTGTAAGATAAAGCACTCAAGGAAAGCTTTACTTAAAGTACATGTCATGACACAGTGTCCAAGGACCGTTTTTCACTGAGTGAAAGCTTGGTAAATTATGCTAGTACTGACTTTTCTTCCATGTGGTTGCTGACAGATGTTTGGAAAAGAAAATCTTCCTTTCTGCTTGACCTTAAAATCTGTACATTGTATATTTATAATGCTAGACAGTAAAACAGTAGAACAAAAGGGGGAGTTCTTTTGCGATAGAAACAGAAGTTTTGCTTTGTTGCTCAAATTGCATAGAAAAATATTAAAAGTTGTTTCTCCTAATAATATCAATAACAAAAATGATAAGAATTATAATACCACTTATCACTTGAAATGCATAACTAAAGTGGAAAAAAAAAAAGCTATTGATTCCAATTTGTTTCGCCATACATCTGAAATGGAAAGAGGATTCTACAGGCAGGTTGTGGTAAAAACATATCTATTTTCTTGTATTTAGCACCACGTTTAAGCCATTCTTCCCAAACAGCTCTGTAAAATGTGTACATTTCTAATAGTGGTAATATTCTCTCAGGGCTAAGCTGAGTGAAAAGCAGTAGTAATAATTTACATTGAAGTGATTCATGTAATGGGGAAGACTAAAGGCGGGTGTGGGGAAGAGAAGGGATGGAACAATGGAAGACATCAAACATAACACAGGAAACAAACTGATTTAAACTGACTTGGAATGACTGGTTATTTTTGCACTAGGAAAACTGTCTTAAACAGGAAGAGTGATTAAGTTTTAAACAATAACAGGCACAAAAATACAAGTAGCCTCCACAGGAAGAGTACCCTGAAAAAGAAGACAAGTGCCTCTAGATTATGTCCACAAGGCATTTCATGTCTTGGAATTGTTGGAGAAGCAAACAGTATTTTTCTGTAATTTCTCAAGTTGAGTTCAACAACTGCACTTTTCTACATTTTAAGATCAAATCAGAGAGATGTTAATTTTTTCACATTTCTCTGAAACACAGTACACAGGCAACACAGGTTTGGACTATAACTACACTAAGTAACACAAATGTAAAAAAAATAGTGAACTTAGGAGAAGCAGGAGAATTAGGACTACAGAACATGGAGTTGGTCAAGATACAAATAATTTCCACTGGAAAATACTTTCTTTTTCCTTTTTATTTTTAATCTAACTTTCAAAGAACAAATATCTTCATTATTTTACCAATATTCACATCTTTATTTGGAGGGAATTACTTCTTGAATTTAAACAGTCTGGAAAGTGATTCCATCCAAAGGTTCCTTAAATAATCTAACTGCATTACAACCAAAGAGGGCAGAATAATTGCATCACAGTATTTTTACTTCATTTATCTTGTAGCAAATATTTGATATGGCCTTCAGTAAGTATCACACTGAGAAGTGATACTTAACAGGGAGTTTGTTCCTGAATGTAAGTACTAACTGGTAAATTCTGGGAAATTGTGCCCTGAGTGTTAGGCAAGAAATGAGAGGAAGAAACATAAATGGAGAACTAATGAGTAGGCAAATAGCTCTGAAGTTGAGCACTGAGTCTGTAAATATGACAGGTGAAGTTTACATCTAATGAAATTTGATGGCATAAAATGTTGCAGTTATTAGAGAATTTTCTGTTATTGTCTTCTTAAAGTTTAAAATCCAGTCAGAAATTAAAATTTACATTTTCTTCATTCCTCCTAACAGCAGTATTCAATAGACAAGGATAGTTAACTAGCCTATATAAACAAAGTCTGTCATCTTTAAGTCACCTTTGGTGTTTCATGTGTTTCTGTCTTTTTAATTAAAGGACATATAATTTGTTAAGATACTTTGATTAAAAATCAAAATTCCAGGGGAAAAAAAGAAAAAAAAGATAACTTGCTCAAGAATATAATGAGAACTCAGCATTGAAAGGCACACCTGGGTGAAACAGGGAGCTTTGCTTCATGCAATCCTCATTTAAACAGTAGGCTATAAATGAAACTGTGTGAGTCTCCCCCTCCCTTGTCTGTCCTCCAGCTGCCAGTGGCTTTACCGCACTGCTACCCAAGAAATATCAGTGTCACAGAGCAGTGCCGGAAAAGTGACTAATGTATTACCATGGCCAGCCAGCAGAGCTCTCTAGAATTTTTTCACCATTAATGAATCAGCAATACTTGGAAACATTTATATGGCTTTTCAAAGAAAAAAGGTTTCATTATACCAATGGGTATTTGTACCTTTGACAACCTTCTTGGCAACTGTTATAAAATCTATGTCTTTGGAAAAAGTGTTGTAAAGGGGCAGCTTATTATATTTTGTAAATCATAAGGCCATCTGCAAATGCAGAGCACTGCAGCTGATTTAGTTGTTGGCCTAAAAACTCTGCTCTTAGGATCATTAAACAGGTTCGGAGTTTAAGCTGCACAGTAAATTATACATAGAAGCAACAGGCACAGCATTTCATCTCCTGTTAAACCCCAGACTGGCTGTGTTGCAACATCCAGAGACTGACACTGTACACTGTTGTTGGGCTACAGTTTAAGCAGTGAAACACTACTTTCCACAGCCTTGGTCAGTCCAGGCAACTGAAGGTTACACACTTTTTACTGAAGCCAACGACAAAGATAAAAACCAATAAACTAGACTAAGAGCAAAGCTGGCGTGATGCCAGTGAGGGGCCCTGAGCCAATGTCCTGTTATGGGCCTTCCTTTCTTACATCATAAATTACTTAAAATGCTATGTAAATCAGCCTTATGTGGCCCTTATCCTCTTGATCTCTGCAAATGTTCTAGCTGCTATTCCGGATGCAACTCTACAAACAAACCACACTGCCTGCCCAGTTCGCAAAATACTAAAACACAAGGTAATTACTGGAGATAATGTGATGGCACTGCAAACCTTAACTGAAGACAAAGAAAACATTACTTCTCTATTTTTCCTACAATGTTAAAAGTCACTATGCAATAACCAGAATATAATTAACAAAGTTACACACTCTCTTTTGATGAGTGGCCAGCTAGTTGCACATTAGGTAGCAGCCTGGAACAAAGAATGTTAATTCAACTGAAATGTGATATGGATTGTTTTGATTTATAATTCCTAACAAATTGCTTTCTCCCTCTACTCACTTATAGTGTTTCATGTTGAAGTGCAGTGTGATCATAAACTGTCTAAGACTGTGGACTTTTGTGAACAATGGAAGCAAATATGTCACTCAAGCAGGTTTGGTTTACATTGACTCAGCAACTCTCTTGGAACTTGGTTTTGTAATATCTAGCAAGGAATTTTTTTCATAATAGCTGATACAGGCCTCAAGAGTTTTACATTCGGCATTGGGCAGGCTGTCCTTTCATATTTACGTTAATAACTGAAATACTAATCTTCCATATTTTGAGTAAATAAATGAAAATCTGGCTACCTGCTGAAAAATGTAAATCACTGTATACCAGCTGTCACCAGGGGGAACTATTAATTCATATAGCAACTTTCAAGACTGGAGTTATACAGACTGGCACACCATAAAAGTACACACATGCTTAGAAAACAGAGGACTGGCAGCTGTGTAATGACTAACCAAAGGTTAAAAGCACAGAGACATATGGCACATCTTGAACTAACATAGCAATTAAAGAATCAGGCAAAAGGTATCTTCTGGAATATTTTACTGACATTGAATGAAAAAACCTATTTACAATATATGACCCTAATGTATTTAAAAGATCACTTTCGTTAAAAATAAATAAAATGTGGTTCAATAAAGGCAAGTCCATTGTAGGATGGCATAAACAAATGAACCCATCAGTGACCCTTGATAGTTTCTCACCAAAAAGCCCACAGTCTAAACCAACAGTGTTTTGATTTTTTTTTTTTTTTGCATTATTCATACCTTTCTTGGCAGAAGGTTCTATTACTGACCATGCAGAAAAAAATAAGCCGGAAACATTTTTGTCAAAGCTTCTCAGAGTCTTTGGTTTTGGTAAAAGAAGTCAAGGAATTGTTAGCAATTTGGCAGTGACATCTGAAAGGAGAACATAACAATTAATTTGAAAGCAGAGATCACAACTGAGTAATATGCTAGTGAAATAGTAGTAGTTTGACAAATTCCATCAAACTTCTCTTTTTCATGCTCTCTCATGTGCCCTCTGGTCCATCCAAATCTCAATGGACCCTACCCACCTGTAGTGGACAAGACTTACTCCAATTCAGTTGATTAAGAGACAGCAAACAGTAACAGTAATAACAAGGGAAGTATATTTACAGGTTCAGTTGGTACAGAAAATGATAGCATGTTAGCAAGAATAATACTACATGAAAAATATTGGCTTTGCTGAAAATGAAAAACTAAATGCAATTTCACAACTGCACAGTGTCACAAAGACAAATATATTGAATAGTGATAAGAAACATATCACATATAAAACAAGCAAGGTAATTATTTTGTTTTTCATAGACTTAGAGAAACACAGAATGGCTTGGCTTGGAAGGAATCCTCAAAGATCATCTAGTTCCAACACCCCTTCTTTTCAGTCTGAAGCCATTTGCCCTTGTCCTATCACTACATGTTCTTGTAAATAGGATCTCTCCATCTCTCTTGCAGGCTCTCTTCAGGTACTGGAAAGCTGCTATTAAATCACTATAAAGCCTTCTCTTCTCCAGGCCAAGAGAAAGAGCCTTTCCTCATAGGAAAGGTGTTCCATTCCTCTAATCATCTAGTTGACCCTCCTCTACACTCATTCCAACAAGTCAATTTCCTGTGCTGGGGACCCCAGAACTGGATGCAGTACTCCATGTGGGATCTCATGAGAGTGCAGTAGAAGCAGAATGACCTGCCTCAACCTGCTGGACACACTCCTTTTGATGCAGATCAGGATACAATTGGCTTTCTGGGCTGTAAGGGCACATTGTCAGCTCATGTACATCATCTCATCCACCAGCACTTCCAAGTCCTTCCTGTCAGGACTGCTCTTCATCTGTTTGTCCTCCCACGTGTATTGATGTTGGGGGTTACCCCACCCAGGTGCAGCATCTTGCGTTTGATCTGGTTAAACCCCAAGACATTCCCATAGACCCACTTCTGGACCTTGTCCAAGTCCCTCTGGATGGGATCCTGTCCTTCAGGTGTGTCAACTCCACCACTCATCTTGGTGTCATCTGTAAATCTGCACTCAATCTCTTTGTCTAAGTCATTAATGAAGATACTAAATAACCCAGTTCCCAATATGGATCCCTGAGAGACGCCACTTCTCACTGCTGTCCACTGGGACTCCAAGTCATTGACTCCTACCCTCTGGATGCAACCCTGCTCTATGTTGAGACTCTGGTTAACTATTCTGGATAACTATCATAGAGTCCATCTATCAAAGGCATCTTTCTCCAATTTAGAGAGAAGGATGTTCTGAGGGACCATGTCAAATGCTTTACAGAAATCCAGACAAGTGAAATCAGTAGCCCTTTCCCTGTCCACTGATGTAGTTACTCCATTGTGGAATGCCACTAGGTTGATCAGGCAGGACTTACCTTTGGTGAAGCCATGATAGCTGTCTTGAATCACCTCCCTGTCCTCCATATTCCTTGGCATATCTTCCAAGAGGATCTGTTCCATGATCTTCCCAGGCACAGAGGTGAGACTGACAGGCCAGTAGTTCCCAGGGTCCTCATTTCTCTCTCTTTTAAAGTTGGTATGATATTACTCTTTCTCCAAGGACTTCACCTGACCGCCATGATTTTTCAAATATCATGCAGAATGGCTTGGCAACTGTATCAGCCAATTCCCTCAGGACTTGGGGATCTATTTCATCAGGTCCCATGGACTTAGGTACGTTCAGGTTCTTCAGGTTATTGTGAACCTGATCTTTACGTATGGTGGGAAGGACTTTGCTCCCCCAGTTCCCATCCTGCTGTCCATTCACTGGAGATGTGTGGGAAGACTTTGCCATTGCAGACTGAGACAAAAAAAAGTTGTTGACTACCTCAGCCTTCTCCTCATCCATTGTTACCAGTTTACCAGCAACATTTATCAGGGAGACTACACTTTCTTTAGCCTTCATTTTCTGGCTGACATACCTGTAGAAGACCTTCTTGTTATTCTTTGTGTTCCTTGCTAGGTTCAGTTTCAGCTTCACCTGGGTCTTCCTCACTCCATCCCTACACAACTGAACTTCATCTCTACACCCTTCCCAGGTTATCTGTCCTTGTTTCCACTGTTTGTGCATTTGATTCTTTTTCTTTAGTTTGACCTGCAGTTCTCTACCCAGCCATGCCAGTCTCTTGCCTTCCTTACCCGATTCATTGTTCCTGTGATTGCTGGGGATTGCAGTTTTATTGACACTGATTAGGCCTCTGTTGGGTTACTGCATTTAGGTTTGGGAACAACTTTTTTAAAAAGAGAGACAAACTGGAAAGAGTTCAGAGAAGAACAACAAAAATGATAAAAAGTTTGGAAAATATGAATTATGTTAAAAGGTTAAGTGAACTGGGCATGTTCAGACCAAACAAAAGAACACTGAAGTGAAGCATGACATGTCTACAAATACATCAAGTTGCTATAAAGAGAATAGGGACAAATTCTCATTAGTCAATGACGACAGAACAAGAGCTAATGGGCTTATGCTGCAGCAGAGAACATCTAAGTGTAAAGGAAAAACTCTAACGAATAGACCAGTTAGAAATACAACATGCTGCCAAAGCAGCCTGAAAAACTCCCTCTGAGGTTCAGGTTTTAGCTTACTCTTGCTTGGTATCTGGTAGAAGGAGGATCACACAGCGAAGCTCTAGCCAGTTTTCTTCTGCACTGCAGATTTCTCATGTGACCTTGGGCAAGGCAGTTAGCAGTGCATTTCAGTTCCCTAGCTGTAGAACAGTGAGAAAAGCAATTCCCTAGCACTCAGAGATGCTGTAAGAATAAATAGTTAAGGATTCTCAGACACACTATGAGCCATCCAAGCAACTATACAAATTAAACATTCAAACCTGCCACAGTGCAAACATACCTGTAGGTCCATTCCCATCCAGAAGGCTTCTGTGAGTGTTGCAATGGGCTTTAGCTAGCACATCCAGTCTAGGATGTATTAGGATGATCCAATCTAAGTGTATCTGAGAAAAGAAAAAGTACAGCATTAACAATAAATCAATGGACAATATGACAGATCAGTAACATCTCAGCCTAACTGCCTGCTGAAATCAGTGGACCCTACTGTCACAGTAGAAGAAGGATCAAGATTGAATATCAGTCTTAAAGCATGAAAAGGGACCAGTTGTCAGGGTTTTGTCCTAGTTGTCTGCATAAGTTCTACCACAGTGATGTTGCTGAAATCAAGCCTGTAAAGCAGATTAAAATTAAGTCAGAAAGGCAGAGAACATTAAAAGAAAAAAATAAAGATATAAGAGGAACAGATTGTTTTTGCTGTTGATATACATTTAGTCTTATTTGTTACTTAATTTCATGAGGGTAGTTTTGACAGCTAGAAGGGAGCTGCACTGCCTATCTAAAAGTAATTATCAATAATAAATTCTATGAAAAGCTCAAAATAAAGCAGAAGCAGCATCCCATTAAAAGAATTGAGGTTTTGTGATACTAAAAGTAGATGAGGCTGTGAAAGCTAAAATATTGTAAATAAATGTAGTCAGTTTAAATTTGTGATTTACTAACTGTATTTCAGCCACCATGAATTATAGTAGTAGTATATTCTTGTATAACTGATGCATTTTCATCTTACATGTTTAGCCTTACAGACAGACAGAATACACATCTCCCTGGCTCTCAGTACAGTAAGACTCAATAAAAAAATGCTGTATTTTCCAAGCTATTTTGTCCCATACCTTCTTTAGCTATAGCCCAACTATTCCTGCTCCCCATTAGCTCAGCTGAGATATCAAGCTGGGGTTACATGCAGCTACAAGAATTACTTTTCCAAATACATCTCACAAATCCAGGTTTGCTACTGTAGTAGAAACATTCACTTTGAAGAATTTGTACTTAAACTATGAAGTGTGAAAAAACAGTTAAGCATCCTCTAACTCCTCGATTGCAACAGAAAACCCCAAATAAATATCTAAATAAAAGAAAGTTAGGAGAAAGAACTGTTTTGCTATTAGTGCATAGAATTCAAGAGGTGACAAAATAAATAACAAAACACTACAACCTAAAACATTTATGTAAAAATAAACTGAAACCATATCAGATTTTAAGTGCTGAAACATAAAATGGGACACATTTCAGGAAAAGAATAAACGTGTCTCCCCATGGCACAAGCGGTTTCACTGACTAGCAACTACGAAGTGATGTAAATGACAGAATAACTGGAAAGTAAGTCATGTGCCCAGGTGGAGCAAATGAAAAGCATGACACAAGATCTCAGAAGACTTTGACAGTGCACACGCACAACGAACTACATTAACCCAAATGCTATAGGCATTTCATCTGGGAAGTTAAATGTTTACTGCAGGAGTTATGTGCTCTGTGCTTATTCATATGCATCTCTATACTCACTACAAAAACCTTTCAAGTAGAATTGTGTGAACCGTGGATATTTTTTCATTTAATTCAGTTGAGAAACCAACAACAAAAAATCAGCTTAATATTGGGCTTTATTTTCAAGTTATTTCAGCCATCTTCTAATCCTCTGGGGAGAAATGTACAGCAGAATGTGAAATGAAAAAGTTTGTTTGAAATAAAGAGCTATAACATTTTTTTTTCAAAAAATAAAAAGTGGAAACTAGAAAAAGACTGGTAGGGAAGAAAAAATCTCCACAGGGAAAATAGAGATGCGAGTCTAGCTTTGAACTTAGACACTTCCCACAATGTAATCAAGTGACTTGCCAGCCAACCACACATGTATACCAGAGAAACAATTGAGAATGAGACTATGGGAAGTGTGGTAACAGTTCTGCACTCATAGTACTTTCTTTCATCTCATTGTACATATATTTGTGCAGTTGAGACATTTACCAGTTGTATTTTCTTATGTTGCAGAGAACAGTTTGTCCAATAGTTTGTAGCCAGTTCTTTGTTAATTAAAAGAAAAAAAAAATCAACAGCAAACCAAAATAATTAAAGGGTTTAATAGCACAGAAGCAGTTCTTTTACACACACTACACAGAAGATGATCTGTGAGGGTTTCGCATGTGTACTCCTCAGTGACTCAGTTTTAGTCAAATTATTTTCTGAATTTAGGACAAAAAGGAAGTAACTAAATCTTTACTTATCTTTTTTAAATGTTCTTTAAAGGTTATTTATTTTAGCTCCTATGAAATAATAGAGATATTCTACTTCAGACTTCAAGGAGAACTGGATGTCATTGAAAAAAATAGGATGTTTGAAATATTTCCTGGCATTATTTAATATTGAATCATATTTCAAAACATAGAATCATAGGATTCTTTAGGCTGGAAGATCATCAAGTTCAACCATAAACCTAACACTACCAACTCCCTAAACCATGTCCCCCACATCTACACATCTTTTAAATACCTTCAGGGATCAGGATGCAGCCAGTTCCCTGGGCAACCTATTCCAGTGTTTGACATCCCTTTCAGGTGAAGAAATCTTTCCTAATATCCAGACTAAATCTCCCCTGAAGCAACTTGAGGTAATTTCCTCTTGTCCTATCATTCATAACCTGGCAGAAGAATCTGGCTACAACATCCTTTCAGCTAGTTGTAGAGAGTGATAAGGTCTCCCCTCAACCTATTTTTCTCCAGACTAAACAACCCCAGCTCACTCAGCAGCATCTTATATGGCTCACTCTCTAGACCCTTAACCAGATCTGCTGCCCTCCTCTAGACTCTCTTCAGCATCTCAATGTCTTTCTTGCAATAAATGCCTCAAAACTAAACACATTTTTTGAGGTGCAGACTCACCAGTGCCGAGTACACAGGCACAATCATTGCCTTAGTCCTGCTGCCCACACTATTTCTGATACAAGCCACTGGTGCTGGCTCATATTCAGCTGGCATGTTAGGCTAAAGCCATAATTAAATATTTCAATACATTTCATGTATTTATTTATATTTGCTTTCCTTCAAGCTTTATGATTTGAATGATGCCAGTAATAGAGGGGAAACATGGTTGTCTTTCTTAACTGTCACTGATGACACAGATAAGTAAAATGGATGTAGGTGTTTCTGTTTTGTTTCTTACTAATGAGGCTTTTCAAGTGTTTCAATAATAAGAGTTTGACATTTAAAACATTTGCATCTATTGCCCTCAGCAGGGTATACCATGAAGAAGAATCCCAAAGTTTTGTGCTAATAAGAAATACAACAGTAATCCTATAAAGACAAGCATTTAGAGGGAAAAAATATAAAGAAAAGTAATCTCTCATGTTTAGTGCAGTAAAACACATGTGGAGGGTCCCTTTGACTTAATGTATTGGCACCAGTGCAGTTAGTGAGTGGATAGACAGTGAAATGACAGTAGAGACCACAGACCTCTCAAGAGCTAAAATGAGAGACGAAAGATCAGTAAAAAATCAGTATTTTCTGGTAACTGTTTTCGTCTGTGCACTTACGCCAATGCTGAGTATTCTACTCCCCTGAGTCTTATTAGATTATTTGACTTGATCAATTAATCTAATTTTACGCTGCTTTGGAGGAGGGAAAATCAGTTAGAGGAACATATTGATGGTTCAGATATGTTTGATTAAATCTTCTCTATCTACAGCAAAATGCATGTAACACAGCTTCCTTGAGTTCAACCAGAATCAGACAAGGCAGTTTCCTTGCTAACTGCTTCAAGCTCTTGGTAGGTAACATTCAGCTTCGAAAATAACCCTTTTAGTCTTTTCTCTACTTTGGGTTACCCAGATACTACAAACATGGCTGTTCCTTGTCAGCATGTATCTTTCCTCTCTTCTCTGAGTTTTTGCTTCTCTGTCCCAAGCTCTCAGACCCCTAAAAACACAAAACCCAAGAAAATCCCTCCACACTGCCATGTATTTCAAATGTCTTGCTGGTGACTGCTGTTATTTCAGTTGTCTGGTTCAGGCATTTCACAAGTTCCCACCTTTATGTCCAAATGAAACTATGCTGTTCCCTAATGAAAACAGAAGACATAACCAACTTCAAACATATCATGAACAATTGCTGTACATTAGGAATCCTGAAGGAAATAACATGACCCCAAGCTAGGCTACAAGAAGAGGACTGTTTAGAACCACAGTCTTAAATAATAGATCAAAAGATCACTCTTCTTGGACTGGAAAAGAAACTTGGCTTATGAAGACGTGGACTGTCAGAAATAACATTGCTTAGACCTCCAACCTTCTAGCTGTAACATTGACTTAAGAAGGTAAGCAAATCTGTTTAAAATGCTGACTTGTAACCCTTTCGCCCTGGAAAAAAAAAAAGAAANTAAGGAGAACTGACTGACTTAAAAAGAATTCCCAGATCAACTTTACTCTAATTGCTCCAATCTCACTAGAGTTTTAGTACAAAAATCGTTATTTCTTTCCAAGCAGAGGGCCAAAGCCAAAAAGAAAAAATTCTCACCAGAATTTGTTTAGTTCAAATGCATTTTTTATCTCAAAAACTAAATAAAAGCTATATAATGAGCTGTATTTCTTCTCTTTCTTCTCACTCACTAAACAATCCTGATATCCCTCCCTGCACCTACACAAAAAGGAGATGCATCAGCTCCTCTAAAAAGAACCGACCGCTGGAAAGCAGAGTGAGACTTGGCAGGAGCTGCCTTCCCTATGGCAGAGATTGAACTTGCATCAGCAACAGTGGAGATTAATACTTCATAAGAGAGTAGATAACAAAATGAGGTTCATGTCACTTCCTTTTAGGCGCTTATGCTACTTTTAGGATACTACTATTAAACACATACGTTTTTATTATTCACCCTTGTCAACTTTTGCAGTCAATAGAGAAGAACAGGCATTTTTAAGGTGTTTCTTCTGACATATTTTAAATGTTTACATTAGGATGAGATAAACTTTACTCCAGTAGTGTCCTACTTTCTGTAGGGTGAGTCATAGGAATTCAGACATGAACATCTATGTTGTACACCTTCACTGTAGACATCTGTATTTTGTCAAATAAATCCTGGCTAAAAAGAAAAGAAGACCAAGGGACAAAAAGAGGGAGAAAGACTAAGCAGGTGTAATAATACCAGAGTCCCTAGTATGTGATGTAACCTAAGATTCAAGCACTAAGATGTAACAAATTTAAAGTTAAAAAAGATAAAAAGTCAAACAGTATCTCAAAAAGAACTCAGATATCTCAGTTTATCTTCATGAAATGGGTCAAAAGCAGCATGTAGTGTTTTCCCCTTAATTTGAGACTGAAAGGTCACCCAGCTCACCACCCCATCTGTGGTACATCTGGTAGTGTCCTTGTAGGTTTCAAAATATATGAACTCAAGGAATGTTATTCTTTTCCTAAGGAAAAAAATGAAACCATTTTTAAAAAAGCATCTTCATGTTATTCTTTATTTCTGAAATTACTATGAATATTCTTTTTCCTGTTTTGGTTCCATTTCCTTCTGACACCTTCCAAATAATTGTATTTGTTTTCACACAGGTTAAGCTACTTACAAGCACTAATTCTGGAGAAAACAAAATGGGTTTAACTTAACTGCATTACTGTTATAGGTGGACTCAAAGCCATCAACTCTGCAAGAGGGTTAAAGTGCAATTAACAGATTTATAGCTAAAATCACATCATGACAATTACAATTACTACAGAGGATTTTTTAATTTTCAAATTACCATGTCATACAAAGTCAGCAATTTGAAACATTTCCCCTTTTTTTTCAGAATAGGAAGGAATTCAAACAACAAAGAGTGAAAAAATATATCTAATAAAGCATTAAATAATAAATAAAGAATACTAATAACCGAAACAATGCAGAAAATTTTCATTCTGTCAGTAGATTACCTTTTTTTTCTTGCAATTATGGAAAAAGGCACTTTCTAAATGTGTCTTGTTTGCATTTATTCATGTTACACTTTTTCTTATTTTACAAACAAAAAGAAGTATGTAGTATTTTGTAAAAGACTAACACTTAAAAGATCACAGTTTTTGAGCTATTTGTTAAAGTTTGTAAAGTTTCTTAACTGCAACAAAGGTTGGTAGCAAGAGTATTAATGGGAAGCAAAACTGAATATGACAAGGAAGTTTGTAGAGTCTTTTGTCTCTTTTAGACTTGATATATTTCAGTAATGCCACTGTTCCTAAATACTTTTTTTCTCTAAGAGTTTTAGTATTCAGTTATGCAATATTGCGCTTCAGGTAACCTTATTTGTAAATTAATCTGTAGGATTGATGCTAATATGTAGTTTAATTTGTTAGGCACAATCTTGAAAAGTCATAAACTCATCTTTGCATCTTTACCTACTCATATATTAAAGAGGTATAATTTATAATAAACATCTGCTTTATAATATCAATGTGACAGAAAGCATTAGACAAGAAAAATGGACTGTAGGTGTGAGATGCTAAACACAAATATGCACATATATAAGTAAACCTTTAAAATATAGATGAGTGATTTTCTTATGCTAGTCCAAGGATTATTAATACACATGTCAATGTAAAATTTAATAAAGCTGTTCTGCTAATTGTAACTATGGTGTCTTGTACTAACACCTGTCAAGGTGTTTCTGGTGCAGAAAATCTTTGTCATGAATGAGCTAGATAACATAAATTATAACTGAAATAGCCTTTTACCTCAGGAGATCTAAATTCAAATACTGCTTTTAGTCTCAAATGAGTTGTTTGTCACACCCCACTGAACGTCCAAATATGGTACAGTTCTGCATGGCTGGAAATCCAGACTCAGGAGACCTGAAGGATTGGAATATCAGACTGTATCACTAATCAACATTATGGTGTATTGGTAGAGACAAGTAGGAAAGTGTATATGTGTGTACAGCAAATGCCAGCTCCTTCCCTCACAAACCAGCACTATTCATGTCTTAAATTCCATAAGCAGGATATTTGTCAGCAAATTTTGGACAGAAAAATAGGATGCCGTTATTAATGACAGCTTTTGCAAATCAACCTCATACAACTGTCGATGATATTCTCCCATCAGAAGCAATGGTATCCATGTGAATGCCAGTTGGTGCTACTTATCTCTGAAAATGCTGAATATCATTTTTGAAGCCTGAATGCAAAGATCTATGAAGACAACAATCTTAAAAGTTTCGGTTTTCTACAGAACAGCTCTCATATAAAATAAAACTGTAGACAAGCATCTCATTCATGAAAAAAAGGAAAAAATTCCCAGTGGAAAATCAATAAAAATTATTTTTAAGCCAATAACATCATGTGTTAATATCTCTTTGCAGAAATTGTACTCATTTAAAATTAATTCATCCAATTTCCATTGGAGGTAAACACCATACAAAAAGACTGTCACAGTGCAGATCTGTGCAAAATCACAATTCACGTTCATTTATACAAACATACAAAGCCAGCTAAAGGCAGCTCCTGACAAGCATACAATACACAGCAACCATGGGAGCATAACACCACCTTTCATCAGTAAGCAAAAGACAGAAGATGAGGGTGTTGGCAGCATGCTAGAACCAAAGTTTAGTAGAAGCTACCATGAAGCCACATTTCAACTTCAAAGTCTTGTCATTGCATGTTCTCTCTTTTACCCATTTAACTAGACTTAAACAATATATCATTGAGAATCTCTAGGCTGAACATGGAGATGCAAGCCTCCAAATTCAGAGTTAAATGTTTCTATTTTTAGAATAAATGAAGGAAACCCCTTATTAGCACAAGGTCAGGTTGTCAATTTGCAAGGCACTAAGTTGGCTTTCGATATCCCAAACACAGACCTACTCTACTAATTCAAAGAAAACAACATACTCTCAGCAACATCCTTACCCACAGCCTTAGCTACCTGCTTCTATGGAGTTGCACCTTTATCACACAGATGCACACATCTTCAAAAAATAGTAATTAGGAAAACTCTTGCATCCATACTGACACATGTACATGCTCTCAGTGCTTTGGATAGTGGCAGGTGGCTGAATTTGGGGTGGAAGGTGCTGTTTTTCGATTTGGTTCCATAAAGGATCGTAACTATCAATCGTAATTATCTTAAATTATCTGAAAGTGAATTTTGTAAAATGAATAAAAGATGCAGATTTAAAAGCATATTTTAAAACAATTCATGCAAAACCCCAACATTACTGCAGTACTGCATTTATTAGAGGTATGAGAGAGCAGAACAATTTTAGAAGTTTGACATTCTTTCAAGGAACAAAGACAATTTTAAAATTAATAAAGACCAATCAAGAAGGAATCCAACTTATTGCTCTAAGTTCATAGTCAGTAGAATGACCACCACGTGAGTACACCCAGTGGTCATTGAAGTGAAAAAGGACTCACAAGTTTTTTACTGAAATATAGGTAAAAAGAATCAAGCAAGTCTTTTAGAAAAGTAAAAAGAAAACAATAAGAGAAGTACTGAAGTATTTAGACAATCCAAGTATTATTTTGTACTATATATATCAAAAGATTTCTGGCAGATGATTTTAAGTAAAAAGTCTACCTTAGTCCATTTACTATGTCTTTTGATTCTGACAGCACAGAAAGTTCTGAGTGAGAAAGCTTATGTTTTGATCTGGAGAAAAAAAGGCATAAGTATATCCTCCATAACTCTGGAAAGCTTTGGAGAAAAACAGAGCAACTGATTTAAAATTAAACAATCAAGCACGCAGATTTCTGGGACTAATGAACCTGGAAAATATGGCATGTCAGAAAACGTTATGAGTGTGCTTTTGATGTGGTTAAGATTGCGATCATCATGCCAGCCCAGAATGACAGAGAAGAAATACAAGGAGTCCTCAAAATGGTAAAGCATGAAAGAACATTCATAATGAGAACAGGAGTGCCTCTGTGGAAGCAAAGCCAAAGACAGGTATGTGCAAACCTTCATAAACACTTTCAAAGACTTTAAGAAAAGAGTACCTAGTCCAAAAGTGCTTTGGCAATGTAAAGGAAATTGTCTCCAGATTCACACCCAATCCAGTAAGAGCAGTCTGGTCCCCATCAGTTAGAGTCATAACTGTTAATGAAACCTGCATGTCAGTACAGTCAAACACTGAAGGAGACCCTGTGTAGCCATAGCAACAGGATATGGCATGGCTGATGTCTTTAATCACAAGAAATCAGCAGTATTTGAAAATAAATTGTTTGTTTTAACCATGTGTTGTTAAAACTTAGGCATGTGAAACTCCAGCAGACAGGGTCTCCCTCTGGAGGCATTCACAAGCAGCTACTGCTTTTTATTGACTTTAGGGAAGGGAGCATGCATTTTTAGAAAGCTGGTTCACTAGCTGCTAGAATGTAGTTGCTGGTTAAGTGACTAAGCTGGAACAAGTGGATCCTCTTCCCTAAAAGTAAAAAATTTATTT
This sequence comes from Scytalopus superciliaris, assembly GCA_013400415.1. Lineage (NCBI taxonomy): Eukaryota > Metazoa > Chordata > Aves > Passeriformes > Rhinocryptidae > Scytalopus > Scytalopus superciliaris. Next base: position 226,645 of record VXBX01006388.1, read on the forward strand.
CTTTTTATTACGGTTATCACATCTGTAAATCAAACACAAGTCTAAGAACGATTCGAGGGCTGCAGACTCTTTCTGGAACACTTGACAAGAGTGAGGTAGAACAGATTAAAGTGAGACATATTGGTACATCAAACTGAATTTTTAACAAGTAGCCTAGAAAAGTATGGAAATCGTGATTCTCGTAATTGCTCAGGAGGGGAAGGTGGAGAAAGTGGTCCAAACTCTTAAGATAGGAATGGTCATCACCTGTCACTAGTCTTATCTGAAGCCAGAGCTCTCAAGTTTACATGAAATTCTTTAAGATACCACACATCAGGGGTAATATATGAAAAAATGTTGAAAAATGTCCAGTAAGACCATTTAGGCCTACTAAAACAGAAAACAATGTTTGGAAACAATATCTGTAAGGTAAATATCAGTGTTTGCCTCATACAGCAAGAAGAAAAGCCAAGCTAGAAAAAGAACTAATGTTTGTGACAAGACGAGCTGCACATAGAGCGTAAATCAGGCACAGATTTGTTTACGTTAACTGCAGAAATTCATTGCTCCTATGCTCATGGTTTTATTTCACTGAGCCAGCTTTGCAAATGGATATTACAGCTGACTACATGGTTATGTATATTGTACCCATTCCCACCAAACACACTATGCTTAACACAGTTACATGCACATACGGATGTGAGGATTTTGGTTACAGACAACAGCACAAAAAAACTTTCAGAGTAATTTGATGTAGCCATACACATGAGGGTAAGCAATTTGCAACCTCTAGAGGTGTTACATCCCATTTTTAACTGTCTTTCCTTTTAAAAGGTTAGACAAGAATTTTTTCACTCATAGTTGAAATATGTTGTCTGAAAATATAGCTCAACCTCAAAAAGCTGGTGAAATCAGACTCTGATCATCTTATAATTAAGTTGAAGGATAACATCAATGAAGCATAAGATCATTACATCTTGACAATTTATTTTTTATGGGAATTAATTATAAAAAAATGAAAACAAAACTGTCTTTCATGTAAGAAATTTGTGGTAAAAAACAGCAAAAATTTGCATAAGGATGCAAGGGCAAATTCAAATAGAGAAGTGATAAGAATGGCAAGTTGCCAACAATTAATGTAAAAGTTAAATGAATCTAGCATGCAACATCTCTTGCACCTAGATAGTTTTCCAATTAATTGTTGTTCATCAGACAGGACGATAGAATGGGTGAAACTTTTTCAACTTTCCTGAGAAGGAAATAAAGAATGCTGTCTGCCATCTTGTCTTAGATGCTTTCAACAAGGGAACAATTTCATCAGAATAAGTCAAATAAGAGATCACACTGCCTATATGAACAGGATAACTGGTTTTTGCCAACAGCACTTTCATATCTCCAGAGAAACTTGCAAGTACAAATTATGATTGAGCAAATCCTGTAAGGCAAAAAAAATTAAGATGAAAAATGAAGTTCTAAGCAAATTTAAACTACACAAAATTATTGCTCAAATGAATATGTTGAATTTTTTAAAAAACCCAAGACAATGCATTTTTCCATTTCAAAATGAAAATTGCATTGGAAAAACTTTAAGTTGATTTTATAAAATCTCTGGAAAAGGAAAACAAGATAATTTTCAAGACATAATTATTTTTGTTTCATGAAAAAAAGTGTCCAGAACTTTTCATTTTACTCAGAACAAAACAATCTACTTAGAATGAAACCAAACGTAATTTTTCCAAATAGTGATTTAACCACAAACCTAAAAGAAAAAAAGCAGTGTGAGCTTTTCATGCTGATCCTTCTTTTCTTTAAATGGAGAAGGAATACATAGTCATTATACTTTTCAGATGCTCACATCATGTAATGAGAGTTACATAACTCACGCTGAAGTAGTATAGACACCATTTTAACTACAACACAAATAAAACAACTCTGTTGACCACCCTGTTCTAAGATGACCACTATCCACTTCACAAATACCTCAGCACTAGCACTCAGCAGATAATGCTTCCTGCATTCCACTATTTCACCAAAAATATTAGCAGAATATTGACTGGTATATGCAAGGAAAATTTAGAGGCCATTATTTAACAGTGTGAGTATGAGTGAGCTAATGAAAGACACTCTAAATTCCCTTCCAGCACTCTAAAATAAAAAGGCTGCTTTTGTATGGAACCTTTCACCCTGAATTCATAGCTTTACGAGCACAGAGGAGAGATTGATAGACTGGGACAGTATTTGGGTGTGTGAACATCAATATGCACTGGATAATTAAGTAAAAACATGGGTACTAACTGCAGGATCATTGGTGGGATTATGTGCATCACAAAAGCCATGCCCAGCCTACATGCTGAGATTTTAGAAGAAATATCACTTAAATTCTTTGAATAATATGTATCCTTCTTCATGGAATTTATCAGCACTTGGAGATGTAACAGCACGTAGGCTGACTCTATCTGGAGTTGAGCCTAAAGGTAGAAATCAACAGATCCCTGCTAGTGTGATCAAGAGCCTATCTTTCAAAAATACCAGAAAAGCGAAGGCATCCATACACAGAAACGTTATTTGCAGTTCTCCATCAGTGTTACAGCCACTGCTCCCCAAGGCTCCATCAGGTTTTAAATAAAAAGAAAAGCAGGTCAATAAACAATGATCAGAAAATTGAAAAGGTTCCTCTCTACAAAAATAAACCCCAACACAGCATCATTGTTGTTGTTGTTGCCATTTCAGCTATGATTAAAGATTGTGGATAATGTTTTTATTGTGGATTATGTAGGGTTAACACTGCAAGACCCTACCTATTCTATGACCCAACAATGGCTACAGCTGAAAGTCTGTTCTGATTTACCCAACAAAGTTTAATTTCCAGCTGTGTCAAACCTTAAACAGTGTATTTAATGGGTTAGGAGGAGGGTAATAGGACAGTAATGAGCATGTGTATACTTTCATGACTGCAAACCTAGATCTCATATATATCATACTTTTGTTCATGTATTCATCACAGAAGTGCACACATCTGTCTAAATAGATACAATCTTGATGTATGTTGTATCACTTTCAAGGTACTAGTTATCCCAACAAATAGCAAACAAACAAAAAAGCATAGGTGGCATTTTCTCCTAAAGTATTGAACAACTTTCAATAAAGTCAGTATGAAAATACAGACTAGTCTAATGAAGCAATCAATAGCAAATCAGGACATTTCAGGCATGTCTCCAACAAACAGTGTAATATGGTATGAAAACCCTGGAGTAGCGTCATCACTGTTATCTCCTGAGCAAGCAGGGGTATAGAACTACAGGCAGAGCATATTTTGAAACCAGCAAGCTCTGCTGAGAAACTGGGATTGCTAGCTCAGTCACAGCTGTCACTTGCAGCACTGCTTTGGATATCAGAGCTCATTCCTTGGCACAACTCTGGTCTTCAGGATGACACACCAGCTAGATGAACCCCAGCAAAGGGTATCTCCAAAGCCAACATGTGGAAATGTTTGCTGTTTTTATACTTGACCCTGTGAGCAACACTGAGTGTGCTCTCTAGTCACAGTCATATGCTGCACCATGTAATAGTTTCCTTGTGCTTTTTCCTTAAGACCACCACACACATGAGCCCTAACTCTTTTCTTGCAGTGTAAAGCACTTGACAGGCTGTATCTTCAGCTGGTAGCCTTTCTATACAAAACACAATTGATGATTTCTCTGAAAGGCATGATGCATATAGAACAAAGGTAAAAATATATGCTTAGATTTTTTTTTTTTTTACTTTGTAGCTTTAGCTGGGAAAAACACACTACCTACATGCCTGGACTTTAGAAATAGGGAGGCATTCAGAACCATCTCTTTCTTTTGTGTTTCTTTATGGATTGCCTCTCTAGACAGCACCTGCACACTATGCAATGAATATATACTGTGAATACATTCTTCAGTTGTTTGCCTCTTCCTGCACATTGCACAGAGTGCAGGTGCCTTACAGAATCCTAGACTGTAATCCAAGGTCTGAGGCATAAAAGTTAGGCATTGTAAAGTTCAACATTATGTTTGTTTGGGGTTTTTTGTTTGGCTTGGGTTTGGATTTTTTGGATTGAGCTTTCTAGCCCCAGGCATGTTCAGTCTGCATCAACACCTAACACTGCAGCATCTCACACAAAACCCTTACAGCATTTCCCCTCCACGACTTTTATTTCTTGCCTGCAGCATTCCTATTCTGCAACCCCATCACATAACCCTACACAGAGAACTGACTGACCTCAGCCACCAAGTATTCAACAGGACTTTGCACTCCACTCTGCAATGCCCTTTTGACTTACTTCTTGTGCTTTTGAAAGCTAAAAGATGGCAGATGATTACCAGTAAGGCCACAAAAAATTAAAATCTGGTAGGTGCTTTTTCCTCTGTCGATGACTTCACCAAGAATGGGACAGAATTTTACCTTCCACTTCTGCACTTGCTGTTCCTTGCACTAAAAGAATCATATATAAGCATGTCATTACCAAAGCTGCCTTGCTGTTGTTTCCGAGGACTGTGAATTCAATACATACTTTCTGAAGCAATAGTTTTGAAACTTAGAATGTTAATTTCTTCATTTATATTTTTTCTTAGGTTACAGGTTTTTCTTTTACCTGTATTTCTGTGGTTTGTATGTTGTTAAATAGAAACAAAAAAAGGAACCTTCAGATTTTTTTAGAGCAATAAATCATAATAATTCTAATCTTTTGTTACTGGGGAGAAACTACTGGAGTTTTAATCTACAGTGTATCAATATGATATATCAAACTACCTCCTTCAGAGCAGCTGCAGTCTATCATCACAAAATAATTTACAATCAGTATCCTACATCATGCACTGGCAAAAAACCTGAATATTAAAGTTTTTTGTAATGCAGTCACATTGTATGCAAGACTGTTGCTTGATAGGTCTCAGTATCCAGTGTATTTACTTTTCCAGTAAAAATATTCAAACTTCTATCATACGGTCTAGTACAGAGAACATTTTGTCTTAACACAGAAATCTGAGCTATAAAAATGTGTGAAAAAAACCAATTTACTTCTTTACAGCTTCTGTACACATTTCAGACAAGCATATTAATGCTATTTACAAGCACTAATGAAAACTTTCAACACTTCCGTAAGACAGTAAGATAAATTATTTTAAATGCCTAGACAGGAGCTGTAAGCTGAAGACCAGCAAGCCATAGTAGATACTGAATTATTGTTGTTGTTGTAGTTCTTATTTTTGTTGCTGTTGCCACTGTTGTTGTTGTTATTACTATAATTAGTTATTAATCATTATCATTATTATTACTGAATCCAGATCAATATTGGTCCAGATTATTAAATTATTGTTACCATTAAATTCAGGTCTTGGATTCATATTACTTTCTGTTAAGATAAACAGCACCCTAACAGGGCGGCCCTATATTGTGATCAGTACGACTATACAGAATTCTTGTTCCAGGAAGTTACTGATAGCAATAAACAACTGAAATAAAGGAAGAAATAAGATCTGGAGTCATCACTGGGTTTCTACTCTGCCCCTCTCTTCTCTCCATTTCCATCCACTGCCTCCTCTCTCTCTCCTCCTTGATCAGTTTGTAAAATAAAAGAGTTCCAATAGAAATGTAAAATCAGAAACAAAAAGAACCAGGAAAAAAAAAAGACAAAACAAGTAAACAAACAAACAAAAAAATCTAGGAAAAATAAAAGGTCACAATTCAGCTGCATAAGGACACAAGCAGGAGAAGAACAATGCCTGACTAACTAAGCCATCTTTAGCTCATCCAGGAAAAACTGCAAAGTAATCCATTTTAAAAGGATGTAAATTAAAACTGTCTCAAGATTGGAGGCCAAGACTATGTCACTTTGTCCTTTCCCTTGATTACTCAAGTTGGGCAACACAGCTGAAGAAAACCATGCCCCTCCTGCAAATTCAGATTTCTATCATACGAGAGAAAGGGCATGAAGAAGCAGGGGATAAAGTATCATTCCCACGTTGGTATGACAGTGCAGCAGACAGATTCATCAGGGCCTGCATCTGAGAAGCACTGTTTTGCTTTTTGGTGTAGAAAAGCCCAAGATGATGTTCCATAAATTGCGATGTGTGGTCCAATATCTAATGGTATCTACATATCTTAGTAAAAATACTAAATAATCAAAAAATCCCCTGAAAAGATGTATGTGGACACAGAAATGTTACAAGAATTGTCTCAGTAATTTAAAATGAAGACTGATAAAAATGTATATTGTTAGATTTCACAGGATGACTGGTGTGTGTGTCGGAAATTTTAGGAATGGGCTGGGTCTGGTTGGGATGCAGTTAATTTTCTTTACAGCAGCCCCTACAGTTCTGTGCTTTAGATTTGTGACAAAAACAGTGTCAATAGAACACCAATGTTTTATCTGTTGCTGAAAAGTGCTTGCACAGTCTTCTCTGTGCCTCACTGACACATCTACAGCAAGTGAGCTGGCGTATGGGCAAGAATCTGGGAGGGCACACAGCTGACCAAAACTGACCAAGAACTTACTGCTTATCATACAATGTCATGTTCAACAATAAAACTGTGGAGGGAGGAAGTTTTTTCAGTGTAGCTATTGCTCTGAGACTAACTGGGCATCAAATTCCTGGTGGGAGGTAGTGAGTAATTGCCTTTGCATCACCTTATGTTTTCCTTGTATTTTTTCCCTTCACTTATTAAACTGTGTTTACCTTAACCCACATGCTTTTTTTGCCCTCTGCTTCTCATTCCCATCTCACTGAGATTAGGGTTGAGTGAATGCCTGGGTGGGTGCCAGGAGGAGTCAACTCAACACAAGATTACTTAACCTATGATAAACCAGTAATAGAGATGAAAGACAGAGCAGCTGAAATGTAAATGCTCAGGAATTCCAAAGAAGCTCTACAGGAAGCAACAGGTACATGTAATCTAAAAGGCTGATCACAACCAAGTGCAGAGCTTTAGTGGAGCAGACAGATAAGTAATTTACTGATCTGCATGGAGAAAGCATAGAAATAGGGAAGAAACACTAAAGACTTCTGAAATAATCAGACAAATATAACTCACAGAAGGCTACAAGGAAGACTTGAAAGTTCAGTGGTGGGAATGCTTTGCATATGATGACATATACAACTGTTGTAGTAAAGAGAAATCAGTCTGCTAAGTCAAAAAAGTAACTATTGATACAAAAGATTTTTTTTTAATTTTTTTTTATTTTTTGCATATGCATCACAGTAATGCAGTGGAGATTAGAAAAAAAATAGTTAACTAAACGTGGACTATCATCAAGTGCAAAAACAAGATCATAGAAGACACAGGCAATTTAAGGGCAGCCAACAAGTTCACTACATGAAGATTTCCTTGGCATTACATAAGCAAAAGAGCCTGCAGTCAGGCTAACCTACTTTAAAATCACATGATGATATTTTCAATAACAACTGCAAGCACAAAACCAAAGAATAATATTAATGCTGGAATTTCAAGCATCTTTTTTAACACAAGAAAGTTCTCAGATAAAAGGAGTTAATTAAAAAAAATTAGTAGAATTCAGGCAGAGGACAATATTCACAATATAATCAAAATACAAAACCAAAGAAATCGCAGACACACAGAGCAGGCAAACCCACTGTAGTACCTGTTTGCTAAAGGTTTGCATTATGCTTTTGAAAAGCTGAAATGGCTTCTCCTATGTTACACATGAAGATAGCTGAAGCAATGTTGGAACAGCACGTCTTTCAGAACGTCCAGTGCATTAGAAGAAAAAAAAAATTAGAAGAGGAACAAATAAGGCTGTGATAGATAAAGACATCTTTGTGAAAGTCAGAGGAAACAGTGGCTAAGAAGTGTGGTAGATATTGAAATGTCAGGCAAAAAGTACGTTTGTATAGACTCAAGCTATTTGAGTAAAACACAAAATGTGCTCACTGCCAAATGTCTACAGTCATGAAGAATGAAATATTGCCTGTCTTGGCAGAAGCAAAAATTAAAAATCACAGGAAAAAGACCTGGTGCCAAATTCTAAAATATAAAAGATAGATATTGGCAAGTATTCCTGAGTAGCAGAAGTGGCTACCTCACCACATTCTGCGTAACAGAAATGTATCTAATTTTCTGAGGATGTTCCCCAGAATGAGAATTAATCCAACTATATCGTAACTGATGTTGGACAGACACACTATTGTAGAAGGTATAGCAGACCCCATCATAAGTTCCTTTGCATAATACAAGCATCAGGGAAATCAGTCACAAACTGTGTAAGTACAAGATGACTTTATGATGTGCAATACTCAGTGCAGTACAGGTCACATAGAACAGTTCTCTTTTCTTTCCTAACACCTTAAATCTAGGAATATAAATATAAAGAAAGAAATGTCTTCACTTGAGATCCTAATTACTCCCAGACTACTAGTAATTACAAAGTGCTTTTATGGGGAGGGGAACCAGCCTGTTTATGTAAATCTTTGAAGCTACTGCTGAAAGAAGATGTCTTATCACAAATAGTTCAATAAAGTATAGCCATTAAATGTATCAATACAATGATGTGAACAAAGGAACTCCTGTCACTGTGGTGCCAGTGAGATGAGACACAGGGCAGTACTCTTACAGAAGATGCTGTTATAGTCTGGGATTACTAGTATCACCCAAATCCAAATAAGTCAAAATAGAAAAGCAATTTCTTGTAACTGTTTGCTTGCAAAAAGTTTGAACAATGTGGTCAAAGATAGAAAAACTATTGCAGTAGGAAATACCCATAAATCACTTGGAAGTGCTGTTTAAAAAACACTGTCAGTCACAGAAAACCTTTAGTGTATGCTACTGAAAGTGCAAAGTGTAAGCATGAGAGAGACTGACAAATATGTTGCTGATTTCTTATCCAGAGCAGCCTTACAGTGCACAACTGCAGCAACTTAGCAAGAATGTGAAATCCCTAGCCTGATATTAATGCAGAAAATGCAGAGAGACAGAAGCATCACCTAAGTCTGCTATGTGCAGTTTCAAGGCAGGGGCTACAACATATCTAAGAACAAATGATACAAGACACAGATTTACAAGTGCTTTCACCTATCATTCTGTCACACTCTGTCAGGACAGCCAGATGCTGTGGGAGAAGCCTTGACTGCTTCCCAAGAACACTGGAACTGCCCAGATGAGCTGAGAATCCAAGTTAGCAACATATATACAGTCAGTTGAATCATAAACCCAAGGTCAGTAAAAATAAATTCCCTCAGGTGTACACTGAAGCCCTGTAGGAATAGTGTCCTATTGCTCCAAAATGCAGTGACACTGCATGCTCTGCAGCAGTGATTCACTAGCTAAGATATTTGAGATCTCAAGAGTAGTTTTGTAATGCTTATGATGAAGCAGAAGCTAGGCTACAGGACACCATGCCTGATGAAGGTTCTTATTCTAATGACAGTAGGTGATAAAGGGCAATGAAGTCACACAACATCCCAACAGGCTTTGGAATAGATCCCAGTCACAACTGTAACAGCATTTTGTTTACAAGTCAACACAGACTGATTATGAATTGAAGCCTGCTATTTGGACACGAGTGGAAAAATTTGGATTCTCTAAATTCTATTGTCTGAAAATGTAGGCGTCTACATATGATGTAGAAGCACAAAATCCTGTTACAGTTACTAGTAATATAACTAACACAGTCAGGGAAGTGCTTAGGACTGTTCATCTGAAGAAATAATTCTGCCTGTTTTACAGAGGATAGCTATTCTTCAGCCTCTGGACTGATGTGTTGACAGGCCACTACCAACTATGATGGAAGTTTAGATACCTGATGCATGTATAGGTGCACAGACACATTACACATAACTTAATTTAGATATTTTAACCTTGAACTCAATTGCACATTCAAATGCATATTCAAGTCACTTAACTTCAATTTTCTAGAATTCAGCATACAGCCAAAACATGTTGCCAGGTTCTTTCTGTAGTCACCAGAAGCTTGACAGCTAAACCATTCTAGAGGCTGACTCATCAAACCTATTAATGAACTTCTCTTAAGATACCATATGCCTATTAAGAGATGTTTATTTCTCCCCACTGACTACAGAAGCTGTCTACTGAAGGAGTCCAGGGAGGACTAATGTGGAGTGAGACAGATCCCACCCCAAGACAGCACCATAGCCACTACAGCCAATGCTGTAGTGATGTATTTTAAAAGGCATTGTGTCTTATGTCTAAATACACCACAGCAGGAGCAGAACAGTTTTGGTTCCCAGGAAAGAAACAAATGAAGGCACAAGAAGGAGAGGAGAGTGTTATTGAGCCTTGATGGCATGAATTGTCAAGCTCACTAGTGAGAGAGGTGCAGAGCAAAATGTTCAGGGAAACCACATCAAAGAGAATCTAACATTCCATTCTGGGAATAAGACACAATTCACTAATTGAAACATTCTCTCATTCATTAGAAATGGACAAATGGTTTGCAAAGGTTTATTAACTAAAATGGTTAGTCACTCTTTAAATATTCTAATGAAATACTAGAGAGCTTGAATCCATCTATAATAACTTCTAATGAACAGATTATTGCCATCTATACGGTATTTATTAATAGTTTACCAGTGTATTATGGACATTAGTACCATCTGCTGCAGATAATTATAACCATGTTGATAGGTGTTTGAACTGATTATAAGACACATATGACTCAGTTAGACTTCATTATAAATGATTAACCATTTTAAAGAATCATTTTGTAAACTCAGTATAAACTATACATAAATTTTTATTTAAACGATCATAAGCTGCAACTGTTTTTCAGCATCATATGATATATATCTAAATGCATGTTTTTCAGTTAAGAAAGACTACCAGGTTAAGCAATAAGGATTTAAAATATATTTAGGGTCATACATTGAATAGTAATTGCCACAAATACACATAAAAAGACTGAATTATGGAGTAGCCTTGCATGATATGTGCAATCTGGTATGCCGCTCATTTAAGTGATTGCCATGACTAATTTATGTTCACATTTAGCTTTTGTTGGCATTCTGAAAAATATGTTATTAAAAATACACAAACCAAGGGCTTAAAAAAGGGTCTAGGCTGAGATGATTTATGCCAAGCTTTGTTATGGATTGGAAAAAAANAGTTTGATTACATCATGAAAGCGGTAAGAAAATTAGGGTTTATGATAAAAACACTGACAACAGTGGCAGTATAAATGAGCACCACTAAAATATCTCCATTTTGGAAGAAAATTTTCACATACAATACAAGCTTGTACTACAGACGGACACAGCTTAGCCGAGACATTCTCAGTGCTGTTTACTTAGGCAACAACAGAGTTCTAAGAAATAGTTGCTATGCCAACCCATCACAGGACTATATATATACATTCATGACCAGGGCTTATTTTGAGAACTCTGTTGCCCTTTCTTCCAAAAGTTTAAATATGCTACTGCTATATGGTCTCCATTAAGGCAAAACTCTGTAGCCTGTGACTAAAATTCACAACCCTGATTTTTTTTGCTAAGATAGGGTGTGGAGTATCTAGAATAACAAGAAGACATTTCAAACAAGAAGCAGAACAGCCCTTTGACGTCACATTTCTACAATCACTGAACAGACTGTTCTATTTGCAAGCCTCTAAAGATTTGGTGTTCAGATGATAAAGGGCACTGCTTTTTATAATCTATTATTAACTGTCATGTGTGTATTACTGCAGGAGTTCTCTGAAGAGAAAGCAAAGCATGTTTTGGTGGTGTGATGATGAAGTGCTTTTTTGTACTATTTACTAGAACAATTTTCCATATTAACACCATCTAGTCAGTCTTCTTTTTATCATACAGGAACAAGGCATAGTAACCTACCTCTGGAGCTTAGAAGTGATGTATTCAGATAAATATGCCTTTTAAAATGATTAAAAAATCATAGAGGGAGCTCTTTAATTACCTTATTCTGTTTATATTACTTCAGGGGCTTTTTTTTCAAATGCATTTGAAATTTCAGTCTATTTATTTCATAATTATTTGAGGACTACACGCAGCACTGCCGTTTCAATTAGATTTTGATGGCTGATAAAACCATTGTTGACAGCAAGTACGCAAACAAATGAAAGGAAACCAGATTAGCAGTGTTTGTGTCATTGCATTTAAATAAAGCTAAATGTTCTGTCAGAAATGTGATCAAATCTGAAGAGAGAAGAAAAACAGTAAATGGCATGGGAGGGATAGGATCAGGTCAGAGATAATAATTTTAATTCCCAGAGAGTGTAACCACTTCTTTTTCATACTAGAAACCCAAAAACATTTATATGTGTTTTCTAACAAGAGTTTTGCAACTAGACAGACTTCTTGAAATGTGAGAAAACCAAGAAGATAAGAAAGATCTTAATGCAGATACCGACAGTTCAGCCCAGTAGACTTGATATGGGCTAGAAAAGCCATTGTGATAAATTTCAAAGGTTAAGATATTCTGTCTATTCTAAAGACCAATATGAAGGGGGAGAAGAGAGGATGTGTGTGATAACACCGCTTAAGAATGATGATATACTTTGCAGATGAGAATCCGCATCAGACTGTTGTTCTTTTTAAGAGTAACAGAAAGCATCACTGATGCAACTGTCTCTTGTGTCTCCCTGATTGAAACGAATGACGTATTTTGTATTCACTCAAATGTCTATAGAGAAGATACATGAAACTAGTGGACAAGTCAAAAAATTATATATTAAATGCTCAGAATTAAATCTGATACCGTTGGTCTGCCACAGCCATTCACTGCTCAGTCTCAAAGCCTGATTCAGTTCAGTGGGTTTTTTAGTTATAAAAAAGGGTTGGGGAGGGAGGCGTTAAATATTGCTCTAGGGTGCAACAAATTAGGCCCATTTTTCAGTGAAACAACTTCATTTTAAAGATTTGCATGTTTTGATTTTTAGAAAAATCATACATTTTTTACTGAAAGTGTATATAAAATTCTGAGACTGCTTCGACTTATTTTGGTTTGCTTACATGTAATAAAATTTCATTAATTCTTTGACTTTTAGACTTTTTTATTTCAAACATTTTCTGCATATCCTGTTTCTTGCTCTCCTTCCATGACACAACACAGACTCTTTGCAGTTCGCATCCAAACATGATCTTACTCTTTGTCTTAGCTAAGTCCATACTGTATTTTGCATACCAAGCCAAACCCAGTTCACAGTCACAGTCAATCTTCAGATGTGCCTCCTCACTTGGAAATCATTGCAACACAACTTTGAGGAGCATTAAAGAGAAAATATACTGACTTATGCCTCTCAGTATCACAAAGTGTGAACATACTTGCATGATAAAAGGACTAAGATTCTTGAAATTGCTTGCTGCTCCACCACAAAATTCAGTCTTCATTTGAGAACCATGGATGTAGTCCATTAAAAGGCAAATAGGAAGGGCCATTGAAGCCTTGCTATTCAAAATCAACATGCCAGGTCTACTGCAGCTACAGATGTTTCAACAGTAGCAGTACAGAGAAAGAAGAGGTAGCTCAAGGACCACATCACATCTTTCATCTGGCCTGCTAGAGCCACTTCAGACTGTGTCACAGTAACTAGCCATCCTCCAAACCTACTAACCAACACCTTCCTTTGACTGTCAACAGCATCACCGTACATGAGTTCAGAGCAGAGCAATCAATGAGGATTTTTATTGCAGAAGCATTATATGTCTTTGAGACAAAGAACAGACACTACTGAAGTAGTGGAGAGGGATTAAGGTGGTTTTGATTAGTTTTGGGCTTGAGAAGAACCTTGAAGTCTGGATGACTCCCAGGCTAACTGTAGAGAAGGATGGAAAAGAAGGGGAAACCAGTTCTGAAGGACATCACAATCCACTTTACAAAGTAACAGTAGAATAATATCCATAATTTAGGCAACATCATCAGAATTCATATATCCAGCCTTAGTTTCTGCTTGATCTTTGAATTACTGTTAAAGACAGAAACAGTCTAAATAAATTTGGAAATTTCAAATGTGATCCTAAAGAAATTTTATCTTTTATGTTTAGCACTACTACATTATTAGTTTTAAAAGTAATGGAAATATTTGATAATATATTTTTTTAAATGCAAAGGGAAAAAAAATTCTTCCTATTGTACATTTCATCAAATGCTCACATTCAAAACAGTGTGCAGGACTCATCCTAAAGCCACAATAAAGTACATCAACAATGAAGAATTATATCAACACAACAAGTGTTGGAGTTTATTTTTTACTTCCTTTTTAAATTTAATATAACTGACTTTCCTAAATTATTTATGGGTCTGGGAGTCCTGCCTCTCTTATCCTTTCAAGAACAATCACAGTAGGCTGGAATGGTTTGAAAGGCTGAGAGAATCTGCATCTTTATCCTTATAACACTCTGGTGCTCACTGAACTGTTTTCTCAGACTTCTATTTGCAACAAAACTGCTGATCTCAAAGCAGCTGCATTATTTCTGTTTTAGTGTTCAGTCTGTAAAGAGAGAAAAACATGAGAGATTAATGAGATCTTTTTCTTCCCCTGTTATTCCGTTTATCCCATAAAATCTCTTTCTCAAGTCTTTCTTTCCATATTTGCCTGTATCTCTTTGTATCTCCAGGTCCCCTCTTCAATTTCTCATTTTCTTTTCCAGTGCTTTCTCAGCAGCTTCTCAAGTTACCATGTTAGGAGAGAAAAGGTTATAATTAGATTCATGTTTCTTGATATATTCCTCATAGTCACAAATTTCTAACTACAAACTAAAGATGAAGTAAAAAAGAAAAAAATCCTCCGGCACTAAAGAACTTGTTATAATTAACAATTCTAAGCCAGTAAAGTAAGGCTTTTTTAGTTACTCATAGAAATAGTGGAAGTCAATACAGTTGAATATGAAAGTCTCTTCAAAAACTCTTAGATCTATAAAGGACATCATAACATGAACCTAAAAATAAGAAAAAGAGTATTACACAGTCCTTCTAGTCCCTTTTTTATTTTTATTCTGTTATAATAAAAATTGATAGCATTGGTGAATTCTGCTAACCACTGTGATTATCCATAGTTCATACATTCCTATGAAGTAAATACCAATGAATCTTTCTGCATTATTGCACAGTGAAACTCCTATACTACTGTAAATAAGGAAAAAGTAAACAAAAACAATACAAAACCAAACCAACCAGCAAACAAAACAGCAGCCCTACTCTAGAACACAGTATGTTTGTGTAAAGATGTCTGTGGTTCCCTCTCAAAGCACAGAAGAAATTCCCAGATACAACGATCATTACATGAATTTCAGCAGCTGCCATTTCAAATCCAGTAAGACTTCGCTTGATCTTACTTTCAATCACAAATATTCATGGTATCTCAGGCATGAATTATATAAGTATGTGCATCTTCCTAGATCAAAAAACTTCAGAGAATTTTCCACTTGAAAGAAAGGAGTGAGAATAAGATGTGACAAATGCTAGTCAAATCAGTTAATGATCCTCTGGGATATACTCAAATATGGCCCAGGTGAGGGTTGTATAAGAACCTGGGTAGAACAGAGTAGAAAATTCCAATGTAAGTAATTAAACAAACCACATTCCCTGCTGCAGTTTTTCAATTAGATACAATAATTTTCTCTGCTCCCATTATGCATTTTTGTAGTGCTGCTCCTTGATGTTAAGCATTTACTGAATCTGTAATACAGATGTGACCATGGGTCTGCCCTTTATCAAGCTATTTTATATGTTCATTTTATGAAATGCATTTTTAATCTTTCTGTATGAAAAGTGAGTTTATACATGCAAGTCTTTATCATTCCATCTATCTTTAGAATGCCTAAAAGTAAAAATAGTTTGTGATATGTTATCTGTATAGATTTTCTTGGAAAGCTGAAAAATTGTACAAGTTATTTAATAGAGCTGTCACAAACTGCATCCTATCTTCCATCCCAACACAGTTCAGGGGCAATTTTTGTAAATTAAAACTGGCTCCCAAAGGCATAAATGGTTCCATCCATAAGATTCAAGAAGGACTTTGATTTTAACTACAGTGCAGCAAATCACAAACAAGAATGCTTTTGTTTGTTTGTTTCTTTACAGAGTCATTTTAGATTTTAAGTGCGATAGCCTCAGTATGGTTACAATCTGTCTCTGTGCTTTTCCACCCAAATATGTGTCAGTACTGTTTTATTTCAACAGTCAAATGAAATTATTCTTGCATTTCAGCTGTGCATCTGAAATTGCTGCTGTGAAGTCCTCCTTCAAAAGCAAATTAAGGGGAGTTTGAGGTGTGAGGAAACCTCACTCGCCACTATTTGAGTTTCATATGAATTAGTGTATTTCATTTATTTGATTCACTGAAACAAAATGGTTTTGTTTTCTTTGGTGTCACTCAGAAGCCTAGAATTCAATTCTAAATAAACACCAAGATAGAAACTGCATTAGCCTGCTCTAAAATACTTACTGAAGATACTTCTTTGGTAAGCTATGCTTATGTCTACAGTAAAAAAAAAGACACACTAGAGATCACACATGCAGCAACAGGAAAGAAGAAGGATGGAAACCTGTGGTTCAACTGTCCCCCTAGGTAAGTAAAATTTTATTACAGATATCTCACATAGCAACTGTACAGCTCGCCCCAGTTGGCACCAGGAAAATCTTGGCTTGTAAGGCACATAACTTCTGTCTTTTGTAAAAGTATGTGCAGCTTTAGCAGCCTACAAAGCTTTTGAATGTCAAAACAAAATCTTCTGGGAGTTTCTTCTGATAGGTGATTAGCAGATAAGTAAAATGAAAATCCTTATTTTATTACTAAGCATGATGCTTTAAAATATATTAACTCAGGGGAGATATATTTTAGGTACATATTTTTTTCCTGCTTCTCTCTTCTGTATTGGAGCATGCTAACTTAATTGTTGTATGATTTCTGTACATGGCAAATATTGTACAGGGGCAAATTAAACTTGGTCTCTGTGCCAAAAAGCAAAACAGATACTCTTATATTTCCACATATCTTATAATGCATGGTAAGGGAATCTGTGGTAGCAGTCTGGCCAGCTTGGTGAGGTGGGTTTTAAACTGAATCAGAGGAAGGGTCCAAACTGGCAATTCCATTGCAACCCGTTGGGAAATAAGCCAGGACAACCAAAGCAGTAGCAAATATTCCTTAGGTGCTTCCCAAGATGGGAATCAGAAGGTCAACCATCTTCAAATGGCGATTCTCTTTTCACAAGGAGTCATGTGGAAAAAGTAAGGTGTAATGGATACAAGTTACTCCTGGAATTTCTGACTGAACACAAGAAGAACATTTTTCACAATTATAACAATCAGTTATTGGAATTAACTCCCCATGGAAGTGGTGGATTCCCCAACACTGAACACTTTTAAGATTCAGCTAGACAGGGTACTGGGCCATCTTGTCTAAACCATGATTTTAGCAAAATAGCTTGGACCAGATGATCTTTGGGATCTCTTCCAACCTGGTATTCCATGGTTCTACAATTATCCCACATAAATAAAAACCAGTCAGAACTGTTGACTGTCCCTTCTTTGCTCTTCCAGGACCCCTAGTGGTCCTAAAGGAAGAGATATCAAGAAGATGGGGATGTGGCTAAATCCCACCACAAAAGTTAATCCCGAGTGAATGAAAGAGACACTTTCAAAGATGTTGCAGTTGCAACTCCACATTCTATGCATACACAGAAAATTTTGAAGAGTTTTGCAGAAAAACCTCAAGGATTTCTCCTGAGTGATACAAGCCAGATTTTGTTGTGTTTTGTGGGTTTTTTTATTTTTAATTTTATTCCATTAAAATAGAGTCACATTGACATTAACAGAAACTACACAAAGGTAAAAGTAAATTAATGAGAAAGCAGGAGGAATGAATTTCATCGTGCTCTTGATAAGAATGCCTTTGGCATTGTACAATAATTAGCCCAAATTTGCTACAATGTCAAAAAATGTCCTGATTCATATTTTGAAACTTGGGCATGTTTCACTTGTGTCTTCATTTTCATGTTACTGCCTTGATAACAGGCAAATGTAAGTAGTGTTATAAAGACAAATTTAAATAATATAACGTGTATTGTGGCCCTGCTCTCTCATGTTCAGACATGATGCTTATTAAAGGAATGAATGATTGACCTCTTAGCGTTAACACACCAGCAGTACTAGACAAGCATAAGATGGTCTTTCATTATAAAGGCAAAAATTCTGCTAGCAGCATTCTATCTTACCCAGCTTGATATCAAGATTATTACTGAAAGTAATATACAGCTTACTGTCTTGTTCTAATATTTTTTTACAGTACTTTCAATGGTACCTTAGAATCACTTGAATGTAATTTATAAAAAGATTCTAAAGAGACTGAAGATTGCACTTTCCATTGAAAAGATATAGGACTCTAAGGTGTTGTGAGGTGCTCCTTAGCTTTGTAACTCTGCTTGATAAATCCGAGAAATTTTTTTTCCTGTCACAATTGTAACACTGGGAGAAAAGCTTCTGACTGAGAAATTATGAGGAATCTTAGCCCAGGCAATACTGATACTTTATGGTGGATACATGGCCAAGGAGGAGTTGAATTCTTCCTGAGCAATGGGATTTCTCACATAAGTGTAACTTTCTATTAATCACACATCTAACTGAAGTTTTATTTCAGAGTTAAAGAATAGGAATAAGCATCATTAAAGAGGTGAAAGTCATCATTAAAAGTGGAATTCAGAACAACTAGACTAAACCTTTTGGAATGGGAGAAGACACTGGAAATTTAGTTGGTTCCAAGGGTAGCTCAGACCAAATACTTAACTTTTCCCTGTCAGAAATATATGAGATGAGTAACATCTTCTTGCAAGACTTTTGATCTTTGCCTTTATATCTAAAGAACATGGAGATAGAAGTCCTAAGCATGTTGAAGCAAACTGTAGTGAGGCTAAAGACCACAGAAAGATTTGAAGATATAACGATTTTCAGTTTTCACGTATATGAAGCTTGGGGATAACTTTGCTTTCATAGGAGTCAACAAAAGCCTTTTTGTGTTCAGGAAAAAAAAAAAAAAAAGCATGATTGTGACAACAACATCCGTTTTAGAAAATTACATGAGAGGACTAAAACTGTTGCTGAAAGAAAATACAGAAAAATTTAATCAAACAAAAAGGACAGGGACTGACTGAATTAGAACTGTTGGCTACACGCATACATGCCCAGATAAGTTTACCGGACTGCTAGAGCAACCAGGATAATGTGCTGTTACAGTGGGCCAATATATCCACAGTACTGTTACACTATTGTACTATTGATCTGATGGATAGTTCTGAGATAAAAATTGGGTATCTATTTCTTAATTCATTTTGCAGCTTATTTCTCATGCTTACCTTTCAGGGAACTTTACTCATTATTATCACCCCAAGATAACAATGCCATTATCAACTTTTTGGGTTTTGCACTAAAGATGCTCTAGAATAAACTAAGAACAGGAACCAAAGAACAGAAGTTTTTCAGTATGCTATGTGAAAAGAAATGGAAATCCAGCCTTTTTTCTAGTAGTCCCTATCTTTTTTCTATTGCTCTATCAATCTTGTGTTCCAGACTTGCCCTTTACTCTTCTACCTTCTTTGCCCTTTGATTTCATGTTAAAATCAATGCTGAAACAACAAAAAAAAATTTGCCTGTAGTGTATTCATAAAAATAAAAACAAACAAACGAGAAGCAAGCATTTTTAAAAGCCTAGAGACCCTGTCATGGTAGCAGTGGTCTTCTCACACATCTCTACAGTCTTTTAGTAAATTAATTGACATTCATCTTCATAATCCAATCCCTTCTTATCTTCTGTTATTTTTATTTTCTCTATCCATGTATATATCATATTTTGTCCTAAGAAGAAATGTCAGATTTCAAAACAGAAAAGCATAGGAATAATCAATTTAAATTAACTCCATTATTTTCACCAAAATGGGAGTCAAAAAAAACCCAAACATTTTTCCCTATGCAACAGACAAAGTTTATATGTACTAAAACAAAGCAGTATAATGAAGATTTATTCATTTCTTATGTTTTCAATATAATATTAATAATAATTCTATATGTTCTTTATAATTTTTGCTTGATAATAAGTCAAAGAATATCAGTACTGCATGACACAGACCACTAACAATCGACAAACAAAAGGAACTTTAGAGGCAAAGACATGGAAAAACCCCTGTAATATTAGAAACCATTTCACAGAGAGGTTTATCAACAGATAGAGTATGACATTTTCATTAACTGAATGATCACTCGGTCAGTCCAAATCTGCTGAGGTTCATGGAAATAGCTCAGTTACAAGAAGTTGACTTAGAGCTTAATGCAAGTCACAGCACAATGACTCTTGCATTATCATTGCATCATTTCATTTACACAGTCACTCTAATTGGCTTTAATAGGTTTTGGATCAGAGCAAACACACAGACAAAAAGATTGATTATACAAAACCAGAATGTTTTTATTAAACTTGCCTCAAGAACATACAATCTCAAAAAAATCTCTATATCAGCAGCTAGAGGCTTTAGGAATTTGTGGCAGCCAACACAGAGACATTTTGTCAGCTTCAATTTAATTTTGAAAAGATAAGGTTTCCAGAAACATCTTTGTAGGATGTGTTTAAACATAGAATCTGTCTCATGGACTACCGTCTGCTCACATTGACCACTGACAACTAATGGGCATATACAGTGGTCACTATATTCATCAAAACTTAATGTTAGGAAATTATCTCACATCTGACATTTTTTAATTTTTTAAAATTTTAATGTGACTTATAAGGAAATAAGAAAAATAAAAGGGCTGGATTATGTCATCAGCAACAATCTATATAGACAAAGCAAGATTTTTTTGCAGGTCATAGGCAGTCAACAAGCTAAAATTTAGGAAACTGTTCAAGCTGATCATGTGCTACAAAGCATCATTGCGTTGCTTCATTAGAGGAAGCAGATGTAAATCATAGGAAAAGCACTGCAGTCTCTTTTGTAGGGAAAAAACCCCACAACAAAACAAAAAAAAAAAAAAAAAAAAAAAAAAAAAAAAAAAAAAAAAAAAAAAAAAGAAAGAAAAGCAAAAACGGCGCAACAAACAAAATGTGGTAGCCATGCTGGGAATCAAAATCCACCAGTGTGAGCATTTTTGTCACAAAATAGTAAGAGCAAGCCTGTGTGGAAATTTAGATCTTCATAGCCTAATTTTTATATTGTTCTCTGCTTGTATCTAAAAGACATGTATGGACACTTGCCTGGATGATTTTGCAGGATCAGTTTGATGGAGGTCTAAGGACTAAATTTACATACATACACCCATATATATATGGATATGTTTAGCACATGGAAATTCTAACTCCAGGAACTGTCAGTTTTAGCATTTATCTGTAATGCAAAAGCCCTCATTCTGTAATTATGAAATTGCATAAGTGATTGCTACACTAAAACCTTCTTTCAGTCACAATCTTATATATACTATATATTAGGACTAAGAATCACAGCATGTGCCTAGCTGGATTATTGAGTCCAACTCCTGGCCCTGCAGAGGACCATTCCCAAGAGTCACACCATGTGCCTGAGAGCATTGCCAAACACGTGGTGTTGTGACCCTTTCCCTGAACAGCCTGTTCCAGCACCCAACTACCTTCTAGGTGAAGAACCTGTTAATAATGTCCAACCTAAATCTTCCTTGATACAACTTCAGGCCATTCCCTTGGGTTCTGTTACTGGTCACCACAGAGAAGAGATCAGTGCTTGCCCCTCCTCTTCCCCTCACAATGAGATGTCCCCTCAATCTCATCTTCTCCAGGCTGAACAGACCAAGTCACCTCAGCCACTCCTCACACGGCTTCCCCTCAAGGCCTTTCACCATCTTCATTGTCCTCTTTTAGACACTCTCTAAGAGCTTAATATCTTTCTTATATTGTGGTGCCCAAAACTGCACACAATATTCAAGGTGAGGCCACCCCAGTGCAGAGCAGAGCGGGACAATCCCGTCCCTGGACCAGCTGGCGATGCTGTGCCTGATGTCCCCCAGGACAGGATTGGCCCTCCTGGCTGCCAGGGCTCTGCTGACTCATATTTAACTTGCCATCAGCCAGGACCCCCAGGTCCCTTTCCATGGCACTGCTTTCCAGCACCTCATCCCCCAGTCTGTACAAACATCTGGGGTTGTCCCATCCCAGGTGCAGAATCTGACACTTGTTGAACTTCAATATGCTTGGTGATTGCCCAGTCCTTTACTTTGTCAAGGTCTCTCTGCAGGGCCTCCCTGCCTTCGAGGGAGTCAACAGCTACTCCTAGTTTTATGTCATCTGCAAACTTGCTCAGTATCCCTTCCAGTCCTGCATCCAAGTCATTTATGAAGGTGTTGAAGAGCAGAAGGCCTAAGATGGAGCCCTGTGGAACCCCACTAGCGACAGGTTACCAGTCTGATGTTACCCCATTCACTGTTACCCTCTGTGCTTGACCCATGACCCAATTGCTCATACAACACATGATGTGTTTATCCAGCTGTGTGCTGCACATTTTGTCCAGAAGAGAGACAGTACTGAAAGCTTTACTGAAATCCAAAATTACAGTTTATACACTTTAGTTCTCTTTTGTCTGACCAGGTAAGTTTATTGTTCTTGTGCTGTTAATATATAAGTGAAAAAGAAAAACGCATTTGTAGAATTAACTAGTTTTTAGAATAAACTGATTCTTGTTTGTTGGCCTTGTACACATGACAGCAGCTGATCTTGGAACAATCACTCTGGTTTTGGTTTTGACATAATTTTTTAGGCCTATTCTGCTTGTACAAACTCAAGTTATGTATTGATAAACTCAGAATACATTTCTCACTTACTTTGCTCCACCTTTTCTCTCCTCTTTCTGTCACTGTTTTCAGTCTGACAAGGATTTTTACTCCCATTTCTTAAGCTTTCTTTTTTTTATTTTTTTTTTTTATTGTGCTCTTCAACGTCTCTGAATTTTAAAGACAAGAGAAATGAAATGAGATATATAATCAAGACAGTTTTCACTTCACTTGTTTCTCTAAGAGATACTTTAAAAGAGATTTTGATGAAGGGGAAAAACAGCCCTACTATGTAATGATCTTTTCTATGGCAATCCACCCACAGGGGCATTTTAATATGTAAATTACGTTATTGTCTCACACATGACAATCTGATGGATTTTAAATTCTTCATTTTTTAAAATATAATGCACTTTTGCTGTTTTTATTGATGCAATAGCACTTTGTTCACCCAAAAAGGAATCATTGTTCCAAGCTAAGGTAGGTGATCCTATTATTGAATCATTTGAGATCTGGCAAATATAAATAATAAGGAGCTTATTTTCACAGAAATACACTCAAGCCCCATGCTGGCAGCAAAGAGGTGCAGATATATTTTCATGTCACCAAGCACGTGTCCCCAGACTTGCCCAGGCAAAATAATCCCCTTACTAAAATATACACAGGTAAGTAAATATGCGCGAATGCTTATATTCTCATTGTGCAATGATTTCTAGAAGCTCAAAAAATAAAACCAAAATCAGGCAAAGCTTTATGTACTGATGAATAAGCATCAAAGCTATTATAACAGAAACAAATTCTTGTTCTTTTACATTGTTGTCCCTTAACAACTTCCAGGTATATACACAAGAAAATACAAACAGAATTGACCTAGGGAGAAGATAAGAATAACCAGAGCACCTCTTCAAAAGATGTAAATATACTATGGCATGTATTTATTTGGATGGCATTTTCTTTGCTCTCTGTATCTTTTGGAAAGTATACAACATACCCTTTTTTAAAGATGTAAACACGAAAAACACAGGCTCAAAAATTGTGTGCATGTTATATTGTGATCTAAAAAACCCAACTTCATTTTCTATAAAGGACAGAATTCTCAATACTGCTAATATCAACAGAAATGAAGGGGGACAGAGTCAGAACAAGTCCCTTATTGACCTTATATTGTCTAAACCTTCAAACACTAGCAAACAAAGCCAAACAAAACAAAACCCCTCCACCACATCATTGAAACTGTGAAACTTACTTTGAAAATATCAAGAGCATTTAAAGATCATGAATAAAGGTCACTTCTTTGTACTGTCACCACCTTTTCATACACTACAATTGACCTACAAAAGATCCTTTAAGTGGTTTCAAAAGCCACAACATTTCTTTCAGCTTCCTTTGCAAGCAGTTAGGATTTGCCTAGAAGTGGATGGAACCACTGTATTTTTCACTCCAATTTTGGTTACGTAGGTGTGTGGATGTTTTAATGCATGATTAACATTAAATATTAAATTCCTGTAGATGAATCAGTCCTGAGAAGTACCTACTGTCATTAATTGGAAACAAACTTATTAGACTAGTCTCAATCATAAAGCAATTGTACATTGTTCACCAAATATGATCCAAGGAGCAAACTTTCAAGCAGCAATTAGTGCTATCTTTCTTGGCTCTGTTTTGAATTCTTTCAGCAAGCTCCCTCTTTTGTAGAGAAGTCATTACCTGTACATGACTAGATAGGAGCTAGGCAGTGTCAATTAGCCTTGTGGACCAGGTCATGTTTTCTTACCTTGGCATACCCATGAATGTTTACATAGTAGATGTCTGCATATAGTCAAATGAATCCCATGTAAAGTCTTGCCTTCTATTTATAGTATCTTGGATAACAAGGCAATATCAAAACTGCTTAGTTTCCCACAGCAGGAAAAAAGAAAATCAATTAACTCTGTCCAGTCTGAAGGAAATTTTTTTTTGGTGAGATCCTTAATTCATACAGCACAACTGGCACTACTACTCCTCTAGATGGAGCCATTGAAAACATGGCATCTGTTCAGAAATTAGGCTGTTCTTCACCTCAGCAATTGCAGGCATGGAGAAAAATAGAAAGAAGTGCAAGACTGCAGTAAAACAGAAGACATTCAGTGATAAAGAATGGTTGTTATATGTGTAATTAGGACATAACTTGGAGAAAAAGACTGTTAGTGTACAAATAAATTCAGAGTTGCCAAGTTTTGGCTGTTCCTAGCATGACATGTTTCTCTCTCTTTAACATGCCTGTTCATATACAGCTGTCGTGGGTTCGACCTTGGCAAAATTGCAGTGGTGACCTAGAGACAGCTGAGACAAATCTGACCTCTGTAGTCACTAGACCACAGAAGAAAAGGTGGTCTTTGAGAGTTCTGGCTGCTCCCATTTACCTATGTAAAGCTGATACATGTATAAAAGAGGTTGCAAAAAATCTCACACCTTTCTACTAAAAGCAAAAAACTATGGATACCCTGTCAAATGTGTGTGCAAGTTCGAAAAATTTCAGAAAGTCATCATCATCATGTCTAGTCAAATGTGTGTGCAAGTTCGAACAATTTCAGAAAGAGTACTATGGTATATATACATGCAAGTTCTACATTTAGTCTTTAGCCAAATGTGGGAAAAAGCCTTTGTACCAGACAAGCCTTTAGAAAATGCTTAACATAATATTTACCCCACCTAATAATTTGAAATTTTATTGTTTCAAATAGTAATTTTCGAATATGTTACAGCTTTAGCCTAACAGAAAAATATTCAATATACTTGAACATACTTGTATGAAAAGTGAGAGATGATAACGCAACTTTAGTTTTACAAAAGTATTTTTCTAATGATAATTTCATTAAAATACTTTTAGACAATATAGTTTTCACATCATTTTAGACACCTATGGTGCAGGCAACTACCGCTGAATCATTCAACTAAAATTCCACTTTCAGTAAAAAAAGAAAAATGGGTATGTGAAGGCGCAAGTCTTTTGACCTATTTTAGAAAGAAATGATTCATGCCTTACAAGTGCCTATTTCTCTTCAAAAAGGGAGATGACTAACTTGGGTGTAGTCCTTCACATTCTATACTTACATTCAGTGAGCTGGCTCTCATTCCTCAAAGTGTGTCTGCAAAACTTCATATCATTTTCTTAAGCAGGAGGATTAGAGGAGATCTGAAGATTAAGAGTTGTGGGTTTGGCTACCTGTCACTAACAGATGAGAGGGAGTATTTCCATATTTGTGTGGAGGAAGGAGTCATAGGGGGAAATTGTGTATGTGTAATTCCAAAGATGATTTGGATTTTAGTTTTACATGGACTTAATTGCCTTCTGAGATGGTTTGAGCATAAAGATTCTGAGAAACTGTTATATGTTTTTAATTTTTCTGGCCAGTATATCAGATTTCCAACTACAAATTGTTTTCTGATCTCCTAAACAGCACTGCACCACATTTTTGTCTTTAGATAAAAGGAAAGCTTCAGAAAAGACACACTGTTGATTTTGGTATGTGTTTTTTAAAAGGCAATTCTTTCATTTTAAGTGCTGAAAGAAGTTCACTTACAATTTTGCACCATAAAATGTACCTAGATATTTATATTGTATATAATGACTAAACCTATAGGCCTGTGTTCTTTACAACCAACCAAAATCATCTAGACCTTTCATAATTCTAAAAACCAACTTCATTGTCACATCATTCTTTAGCGTAAGTAGATACTGAATGCATAATACACTCATATTGATATGGCCACATGCATAAGATTAGTTATCTGAGACCTTTCTCTGATAAGTGCAGTCCTCAGGATTTTATTATCTTTTGATAACAGTTTGAATATGAGTTGTTTTTTCCCTTGCATACTCCTACCTTCTCCTGCAGTATGTTTGAATTTTCACAAAAATTTTGGGTGAAATATTTCTTCTCATTCCTTTTTTACACCAAGTTGCATATTATTCAGAATTGATAATATTTATGCGTTTGCATTTCAAAAATTTAGCTTGTCTAACTTTTTATTTCTCTGGTTCTGTGCATATCATATTGCCACTTGGCAAATAAGTTCTCTTCTGCCTTGAAAAATGTTCTAATTTTTATTTTTAAATGCGCAATATCTTAGATTCATTTACAAATGTTCAGTAACATTTTCTCATAAGAGTAAGCATTCACTCCACAGTGAAAGAACAGTATCATATTCTCAGAAAAACTCCTAGACCACTAAATGTTTTACCAGGATTAGTACTTTAGGTTCATAAAAAAGGAAAAGAAATGTATTTATCATCGATTTTTGATTCTTCTCTTTTGTACACCTAAAACTATGAACGTTATATTAGACTTGACACAAAGTGCTACTAAGTACTGGATATGCACCTAGTGTAGTAGTGTATGTTAAATAAGTACCATTCATTACTTCCCCACAGACAAGGAATTTAAAATCCATCAATTCCTCACATGTGAGGCAGATTGCGATTTACATGTTAAAGTACCCCTGTGAATTGATTTGCATAGGAAAGACTTCTGGAGCACTGAAACAAAGGATTAGTGAGCATGGCAAGAGGGCTATTAGCATAGAAAACACAGATTCTCCTACAATGCACCCTTCAACCAATGTAAATATATTCATCATAAATATATGGATCTTTGTGGGTTTCCCCTCCAGGAATGAAACAAAGGTCTTGTCTCAAGAGCAGTAAGACTAATGCCATAAACCCTGCATGAGCCTGTAAGCAGAATCAGAGACAGGGATCTGCAGACAGACCTTTCTCACACCAGACTCAGGTGGACTTTTGAGTTTGCTTCAAGTGGTAAGAGGTAAACATTTACATCTGAGCTAATGTGCTAGATTTCCTTCTATTGACAGTATAGAAATAGAATCTTAGTGGTGTGTTACATTTTATCCTAAGGCAGACCTCTAAAATAATCAGAATTTCCTCATGTTATAATGGCATTGTTCTCTTCACTTATTTTTTTGTAAGAGAACAACCATAGAGACAGTTCACAAAGCTTTTATTATAGACAGTGCAGAACCACAATCCTTCTCGATCCAAATTTCTTCTACTTATTTTTATTTCAAGTTTATGAAACATCTGGCCTGCAAAGCTTTTATAGATCAAATGTTTAAAACTGAAAATTATTTCCAAGGAATTCAACAGCACAATGAACACCTTCCTGCAACAGATATGCTCTATGATGGAGTAAACAAAACCCAGACCTACAGCCACGATATCCAAATTATAAGTCTTAAAGAGGAGACTGTGCAAAGTATTCAAAAAGTCTGTATTTTGCATTATCAAGAGTACCTTGTCTAGTCTTTGTCTACAGTCACTTAAAAGAGTGGTTTCTTCTGTAGTTGATTCAGAATAAAAATCTAAGTTTAGGTGCTTGTAATCAGCCCTATCAAAACTGCTCCTCTCCACTGTAAAGACAGCCTTAGTAAAATAGTCTCACTAAGCTAAATCTAACCTTAGGAAATATTTCAACTTACCTTGCCTTTAATTATTTGAAGCATTACATACAAGTGATAATAAACACCTATGCCACAACACAAACAACAATGCTAACAGACCACACTGTTTCCAGTTCTGTAGTGCCTCCTACAAGGTCTGGTTTCACCTTTCACTGCTGTGGTCTCTGTTGTATATGATAGGCTTCCACTTAAACTACAGCGATAGAAATCTGCTACAGATAAGGCAGAGGAATCTCAGTTGTGGCCCCACCTTAGTGACTTAGCCAGTGATCTCTACTTGGTCACTCATATTTACGAGAGGTGCCTTCCAGCTACCTTATTACTGCTCTCTGTCAGAATTACATGGCTGATAAATACAGGACTATCCAGGAGCAGAGAAGAAACTGGACTTTTACAGGTTTCTTTTGAGGAAAATGTGACCAGAGTAAAGCAATCATTAGACTGTAGGCTGCCAGTAGTTAATTCAGGGTCTTTGAACATTTTCATGCTATGCTGATTGAAAGTTCATTCTGGACTTTACCTAACCCAGCTTCTGCTGTTTCCCCTCCAGGAGGTTTGAGTATTAAATGGCATTGATTCTTCCTATGGAGATAAAAGACTGTAAATAAATTAACATTAAAAGGGATATGCCCTTGAGAAAACCATTGTCAAAACACTGAGTTAAAGAACATCAGCTTTAAAAGATTTGGCTAAGGTTAGTGTTCTTGATGTCTTGGTACTGTGCCACTGACTGCAGTAGTGAAATTCTTTGTCTTCTGCAACACATTTCCCAAGGCACTAATGCTACCGTGATTTAGAACAAAAGTATCTTTATATATAGGCACAGTCCCACCAAAGTCATGTTATTTTAGGGTTAGATCCCTGTTTTCTCTTGTTTTGAAATGATGCTGCATATCCTTACACAGTGCTACTGTTCTCTTTAACTACAAAATAATTTTTTTTTTAATGAGTGTAGTTTTCTAATGGGTGTTTGCAGATGCCTTACAACAAATCTTTTTACCCTTAAAAAGTATGCTATTAAATGTGCAAAAGGAATTGAAGAAAAACTTTATATTCATAAAGTTTTATAAATTGCCTGTTGTATATGGAAGATTTTTAGGGTGCTTATTTTTATTTTACAACAATAAAAACCCTGTTCTATATTGCTTTTTCTCTATTTAGAACACAAATTAATTGAGGTCATGGTTCTGTTAGGGGAACACAGTCATATTTCTGGCAAAAACACCATGAAAATTTAATCTGTGTCTGAGAGACTTTTGACCTTTCAAACTTGCAGGATATTTATTATTCCTCTTTTATTTTATGTTGGAAGTCCTCACATTCATCTGTTCTCTTTAAATATTTACATTGTAACTTCTCTGGGTAAAGTACCACATGCTTAGCTTATACATAATGCTCATTATTTGTGCTGCTGCCCTCCTTGACCATTTTCCATTTTGTCAAGGGGTCTTTCGAAATTGCAAGGAAAAAAAAGTTCATCTTGACTACTGTTTCTTAATTATATATTATAAATTACCTTAAATAATTAGCTTCAATGAAGTGTGAAAAGTAACTTATTGAAGCAATTGCAACCTTCCATTTCTAATATATATCTCACCTTCCCACTTTTCCCTCTGTGATCACTCACTTTTCTCTTTCTTAGGAAAATAAATCTAAGTCTTCCAACCTCATTTATACTTTATATTTCATATTTTATTTATAATCTTTGTTTCAATTGCCTTTACTGGTAATTTATTCTACTTTCTCATTTATCTTTTTATGAAATACATTAATTCTATCCAAGTTCCCTAATTTTCCTGGTTTGTTTGCTATGTCTTGCTATATCTTCTAGATTTTAATCCCTTCTTAGCATAAAAACATGTGTCCATATTCTAATTTTTTCTTTTTCCTACTCACAACTTTGTATTTCCCCTCCACTGTTTTGCATTTTATGTAATTATTTTCCAATGCCTATTAGATCACACTGAACAACAGTGCTGTAGTTTTACAAAAAGGGCAAGTTATATTAATCACAGAGGAGGTGATTTAAGCAGATGTCTTACCAATAACTTAAAATACTCAGGGTTCTACAACAGAACATTATTCAAGGTCTGATTAAGTGCACATCCTCTTCAAAGCACTGAAATAATATTTACAGTACAGTTACTAACATGAGCCACAACATTCCAGATTGCTTTTGAAATACCATGCATATTCAATAGATAAAATCATCATAAAAGAAATTTCTTGCATTTGTTTTCCCTTACTACATATTATTTGAATCTTTTCTGGGTTTCCTTGTTGGTCCAATATCGAGTATGTAGGAACAGGTTTTCACATCAGTTTATCTAATAGATTTTTCTCCTTTTTGAGGTCTTGTGTGGGTATTTTGGGATAAGGAAGTATAAAATAACATCTGAAGAAAATGTTTTAAAGGCAATAAGTATCTGTAGGTATTATATTCAGATCCTCTGGATTCAGCCCTTTAAAACATAGGCAAGTGATCCTAACTGGTCATTTATACTCTTTCTTTAATGAGTGTAAAAAGACAGGAATTTCCACACATGGGCATGTGCCTAAGTTGGGGATTGGTATGTGCTAATAAGGTAAGTAATGCACAGAATCCCTTTTGAGCACTGGAGTAAGACCATTGGTGATGTTAGTCTATTTAGACTTTGCCTGGCATGATTTTGGGCAATGCCAATTTCCACTTTTCCAAAGAGCTCCTGATCATAGTTTGGGAACTAGAAAGTACTGGCAACTATTCACAACAGGTATGGTACATATGGCCCTTTGGTTTTGCTTCCCAAACAGTGGCCACCAGCCTGCCCTGCTACCTCAGTTCAGATGAATATTGTGACAAATACAGCTTAGATGTCTAAACTTCAAATTACTTGAGAAAAATATTACCTCCCGGGAACATTCTGCATTCACACAAAATCCCCTTTCCATGCAAGCAATTGCTAAAGTGACAGCAGGACTTTATTTTAAACATTTGCATTTTCTTTAATAAAATTTAATGCATTGAAACAGGAGCCAAGACTCAGATTCATCACATCGGGCTTCAGTTATTAACTGAGCCAGCCAGGCCAGAAGATGAATCTCTACAGCTAATAGGAAAAGGTGTTCTGAATTATTTTTGGTGACTGCACTCTGCTGTCAACTTTAGTTCACAGGCTACCATTTCAAAATATTTCTAACATGTCAGTTTTCTTTTCTATGTTTAATAAATTAGGGAAAGGAAAAAATGTACCAAGCACAAGCTCTTCTCTTTGGGGACATTTTAGAGCTGGCTGTAATGTCCTTTCATCATTTAACAATTGGCAATATTACTCAAATGGCAAGAAATCTTCTTTTAGTTTCTTATTTAGTTATACTGGAGAAAATGTCATCATCTGTGGAAAGCATATGGATCAAAATTCTTTAATAGCTTTTTTCTTTGCATTATACTGTAGAAAGATGCTAATTCATAGCAGAAGCTGAAAGGCATAGCAAGTATTATTTAACTTAAATAGCAGCAATTCTCGCCCTTCTGTGTACTTTTTCAGATCCTTTTTGCTATGTCTTGCTAGTGGTTCAAAGACTTTGTGGTTTGGTTTTTTTTCTGATACAAGTATCACAATACCACATTTTCAAGGTGTGTGTGTGGAAATATACTTGTAAGACAAAACCAAATTTCACTTCTCATAATACACAAATGAAAAAAATATACAAAATTTCAGGCAAAGGGACAGATGTTCCAGGCATTCAATATACAGCAGATGTACCTGAGAAAAAACTTTTTGAGAGTTCACTTTTTGAGGTGTTGTAGTAGGAGATGCTATACTTGAAGCATTTTGAATATCCGAGCATTATTTATGCTTACTGTAAGAACATGAGACATGCCCTAAAAGACCAAAGGCTCACCAGTGCTCCCTCTAACTCTGGCTAACAGAGTTGCTTAGCGACCAGTGAAAGAAAGAGGGTATATATGATGAATGGTCTCATCTGAGCCAGATCTTCCTAAATGTCAATAATCGAGGGCATTCCTGATAAGGATGCTATTTCATAGGCCCTGTGGCATGAACCAGTGCCCACTTATACAGACTGTATCTCAGACATATACAATACAGTGTTTTTTAAAGCAGGAACAATTTGTCCTGCAGCAGTAAAAAGCTATTCAAAAATGGAGGATTCTGAGGAGAAATAGGGTATTGGCATTGGCTGAAAATGCACAGGTATCTAGATTGGCTGCACTGTTACACAGAAATCAGAGGATTTTGGTGGCCTTTTCCTATTTTGATTCACTTTACTGGTTACTGTACCACGAACTTGTCTTCACTTTTGTAAATGTGAAGAAATTTTTATATAGTTCCAGGTTTGAATTCTTTTTCTTTTTTATTCCATTGAAATATTTATGAAACAAATTCTACGCATTTTTTTAGACAGAGAAGGAAATAAGAAATTAATTCATCCCAAATTAATTAACACAATAAAGAAAAGATCTTTCTGCACAGTGAGAGAGATTACAATGTAATTGCCTTTTCAGGCAATTATTACCAAACCTTTGCCAAGAATAAAATTTAGAGAGGAAAGTTAAGGGAGTATCCATGAAAATACGGATTCTTTTAAAAAAGTGGGAAAGCAAATTTATGCACTCCAAGCACAGCTTCCCGTGATAATTCAAAGGGACTGACTTTGTTTTCCTTTTACTAGCTCCTCTGAGGTACTTTATGGACCAGTTCTCTTGTCTCAAGTGTCTGATCCCAAGATATAAATTAATTTTAGATGCAATTTTTATTCTTTGTGACTGCTAAGGCAATAATCACTGTTTGTTTTGGTTACCATGGAGACAATTGACTTCCTGTGGTGGCAAGAGCCTTGTTTGGGGTATTAAAGTGGCTTGGATCTAGGGATTCTCTAATTTTCATGCAGTGAAGAAAGTAATTTCATCAAGAAAACCTTCATAAGATTTCTCTCCCTCATAATTTGAGTCATTCTTGTTACAATCTTGTGAGCATTTGGGTGGTTTTTTCCCTTCAGTGTTTCCTTTGTAGCTCAGTCTGCACACTCCACAATTCTGACTCAAACCACAGGGAAGGGCAGATAGTCTACTTATTAATGTTGTACTTTGGCCAGGCACAAGCTCCCAACAGCATATTATCTGATAGAACATCAACAGAATGAAAGATAATAAAACTGATTATAACATAGCCTTCAAGATGGACTGGCTACAATGCAGAGACAGAAATTTCTGGCTAATTCCGTACAGCAGTTCTCAATAAAGAACTAAAATCAAAAGCCATTCAGTTTATGTAGGCTGTCTTTCTCAAGTAGCATTAAAATTTGGCCACCTCATACTGGACCTGCATGCTAGAGACCTCAGAATCTGTATACTGAGTGAAGAGGAAAAGGCATGTTTCAAAAGTACAGTCTTAAAACAAAACAAAACAAAACAAAACAAAACAAAACAAACAAAAACAAAACAAAACAAAAAACCCCACCACACCTCAAAAGTACCTTCTAAGGAGTTCCAAAGGTAAAGATGGTGTGTAAGTTCTTGAACCAAGTGGTTCCAACCAGAAAGTACAACAAAGGACTTTGTGCAACATCCAGCTGAGTTTGGGGGACCTTTTTTGTTTGATGTCTGAAAAATGATAGTTCAGCAAGTTGGCTCTGGCCAAGAAGGTACAAAGTTGGAATGATTAACTTTGGTGAAATTACTGTACATACTGTCCATCCCTTTTCACATGCCATTTGCAACACTTGTCATCCACTCTTTTGTGTTCAGGAATTACCGTGTTAACTATGAACAAAAACCTTAAATGAGCCAAAAGATGCTGGGACTAGTTTTCAGGGTCCTGTTCAAATAGTACTGAGCCTACATAGGCCTGCTCAGGATTTATACACTCTACAGTGTATAGTGGTGCCACTCAGCACAACTCTGTAACAATGGTCAGAAGCCAGGATGGATGGCAGCATGGAGATGGTGGCAAGCACTGCTCTCCGCATCCACGTGTACAGTGATGGTCCTATCTGTACCAGAACAGAATGCAACATGGTATGACTATCTACAGATGTGCTCCCACAATGCCTGTCTTGAATTTGAGATTGTACTTCAAGTCCTTGAGGAATAATACCTCTATGTCCTCCAGCTACAGTAGTAAGCTTATGCATTTCCCAAACACAAGGCTTTCACTGAAGATACAATAAAGCTTTTGGACAAATCTTCATTAACAACAAGAATTAAAAGGGGATTTGTCTTGTTTCCACATTAACAGTGGATAAAAGCATATAAACACAGGAGGGATTATAAATAAAATCTACATTAATCCCATGATTAACTCTCTGTCCTCTAGTCTCCACCTCCTATATTGAGGGTCATGCCCTTTAAAGCAGCAGATCTGTTACATTTAACAAAAAAAACCCACACAAAAGTCATTGCAGTTCTTTTCTAATGCATTGGAAGTTTTGGTCTGGTTTGGTTTAAATTTGGTGTACAACACCAAAATGCTTACAGGCATTACATCCAAGAGTATACTTTTGGTCCATGGAAAAGATGTCATTTGTTTCTAAACCACCTCACTGCAAAGAAAAATAAAATAAAATCAATAATAAAAATGGAAATATTTCAGAACAAGTAATAGTGAAACAAAACTTTAGAAATCTCCTTTTAAGTGTACAACACAAAATCAATTTGCCATGACCCTGAGAGTCAGCTATGTTTGCCCTTGTGACAGAAGAGGAAGAAAAAAAGAAAAGAAACAAATTAAAGCCGTACATAGAAGTCTTTTGCTTCCCAAAACTTTGGAGTGCTTTTGAGGTTGGAGAATGTTTAAAGTTAACTTTTGAATTTTTTCAATACCATCTTATAATTTCTTTTTTAGCATCTGACACAGCTTTATCCTTCTAATCAGTCACTTGCCTCCTCTTTTCTGTATACAAAGACTGTTCTTTAGGTAGACTGAGAAGCACTATTGTTTGTGCAGTATTCCCATCTCCTGTGTTTACGGTCCATCCATCTAATCCATTATTGTTTGTTTATTAAGGTTCCTTTTTTATATTTATCAAAATCTGAATCCAAATAACAACCCAAGATCTAAATTGGAAGATTCTAGACAATATTAAAATACTCAAACTGGACAAGAGGATACTAGAGCAACACACTGGATTTTTTCAAAAAACACAGAATAGCAATGTAGTCTTCAGCAGTCATGAAAACACAATTTTTAAGCAACTCTCTCAAGGTTTCTGGGCTGTCTCTGTCCTCAGCTGAAATTTCTATTAAACTTTTCTTAAATTAACTGCTCTGAAGTACTTAAGAATTCTTTCACAACATGTTCATTCCTCTGCAATATTTCCAAAAGAAGAGTCTAATACAATGTACATGTGAGACAAATGAAGAAGAGACAGAAATAGAAGCACTTAATTTTGATTTCCTAAAAGAAATACTTAAATACAGTTTCTTTACTAGCACTGCAAGTGTTCTTGCTGTAAGAGGTGTTTAAAACACTGTGATTTTTTTTTTCCCCACATCTGCCCTGATGCTGTATTTAGAAACCCTAAATAGAAAAATCCCATTTTACTATGATAAGGTCAAGTTACATCAAATTCTTGATAGTAAAACAAGATCTTTAGCATCCTATTGGAATGATAATGTATCTTAAGCCTCTGAGACTCAGTATTGTGGTCTTTCATGATTTACTGCAGATAAAACTCCTATGTAGATCCAGCAGCACGCTAAAACAAGATTTTACTGAGTGGGAAAAGATTTTCAAGCTAAAGTAAGCATATGAAAAGATTCAGTCTAACATCACTGAGTTTGGAAACCCATGTTGTAAAAATCCAACATGTAGAGAGTGTTCATATATAATACCAGCTCTTTCCCACACATATGTGGTAAACATGAACTTCTTATATCTCAATATGGTTCAAAACCACAGTACAAATTTAATGGTTGCAAATAAAGTACCAAATAAAATAAATTGATAAGGCCTCTAACCTTTCTTTCCATTCTACTCACTTCAAAATTTATTCATCATCTTCCCTGAACTATGAACACAAATATATCAGGTTTAAAAGCTGCAAGTAGAATTCCAATAAAGTTATGGGATTCCTTTTTTTTTTTTTTTTACAAAGTAAAATGCGTGCATAATTTTTGCACTGAAAGATTAAAATCTTCTTCCAACAACATACAGTCTGAGCCTGATAAGGGACTAAACTAGAAGCAGTAGCAGGTGTTGCAATCCTGAATTTGTTAACACTGAAGATTCATAAACAAGGGTGGAAAATCTATGCAAAAAACCCAAACAAACAAACAAAAGACCAGCAACTGTTCAAACTTGAATATTTCCTGCCCTGTGACTGAAATATTTTGAAGAAATGCATTTTTCAAATATCTAAAATAAATCATTTTAGGCTTGCAATACAAACATGGTGAATTGGACACTGTTCTGATGCACATTTACACCATAGCTTTGTAGATTTTGAAAAACTAGTGATTTGTTTTCTCCTAAAATAAACCTGTTAGTGAAATTAAGTATGCATCACTTTGCAAAACTACCCACTTAAGGTCTGATACTTCTTTATCTCATTAAAAGCTTTAATAACTCAAGGAATGTTGGAATAAATTCTTTAAGATTGTTTGAAAATGACTTCTACTCTAGCAAGTCCTGTATTCCCACCCAGAACCATGATAATGAAACCACATGGTGGAATAAAAGCTTGGTAGTCAATGATATGTTGGGGCTTTTAGCATCAAAATTTTATATTTAGTTTTAAATCTATTTCTGAAGTACATATTATCACACACACACAGTAACAAAGTCATGTTTCCCCTGTTTACCTTTCTATGCATTTAAAAAATACTAAGCCCCAGAATAGGCAGTTGTCTCTAAAACATAAGAAACATGTCTAAGGGCCAATATCTTACAACCACATAAGGCTGTAAATGCGAGTTTTACACTATTGAAAAGGGACCTCAGCTTCTCATAATGGAAGGTCAGACAACTTCGGCCATAAAATAGTGAGAGAAGGTAATTTTTGGAGGTTTCAAAAATTTATTAGCTATCATTTTCCTCTCTCCTGGCATTCCATGATCTGGAGGCCATGGTAAAGAAGCCAATCTCACTCAAAATAAAAGGGCATGAAAAATAGTAATAATAACAAACAAAAACAAACAAACAAAAAAATTTCTAAAACTTTCTTCCTTTTTTTTTCTTTTTTCTTTCAAATACAGAGCAAAGCAAAATGTATAATCATATAGTTTGGTCTGCAGGATTTATGGAATATGATAATAGAGTAATAAGAGCAACTAAATCTTCAGCAAATAAAAATAGTTGTAACTATTACAGTCAAGCTACACATAACACCTTAGAAACTTTCTCACCTTTTTTTCTCACCCGAGACATTCAAGCTGTCAAAGCCATCAAGATACGCCAGCCCCAACATACATAGATTAAGTCACGTTACTTATGTGCTTACTCTTGCAGGTTTTTTTATTATTATTATTATTACTATTATTAAACTCCTACATCCTTCAATTAACTAGAAGGACACAAGTAAATGACAAAGTGACACACAAAGATCCACAATGGGACTTCTACTGGACATGGGATCTAGCTGTAAACTCCTAACTATTGAATGCCATTTTTTGAGTCTTTATGTATGTATCCCCAAACCAAATTTATCATGCATGGGTCTATTTAATTTTCTTTTGGACAGTGCTCTTGTGTTTCAAAAATTGAAAATAATGTTTCTCCAAAATACAGGTTCTATTATTGGCCAACTTCACTACCAAGCGTAAACAAGATTTACAACTTGCTGACACATATCCCACACTGCACTACTGGGAATGTCAGCTGGTGCAGAGACTTTTGAGCTGATACCAGTCTAAACCAATGGGGAGTCATGTTTATTAAAGAATGTATGGAGGCATGACCTTGGAAACACTCCTCTTTTTGCCTGCACAGTAACCAAGGCTAAACTGATACATCCACACACCCCAACACAACTCTCTGTTAATATTTTTGCTACATATAAAACATCTAGTACCTGATATTCTATGATCAAAAGGCAGCTTCTTTCAATTTCACTTGAAATCTGTAGTTATTGGGATACAGACAATACAGAAGTCAGGGTGATGACAATCTAGTAACATCAATTCCTTTACGTTGTCAGTAAAGGAAGATGAGTTCAGTCATTCAAAATAAATTAGAAGTATTCAATTCTTCAAATGGAATAGGCAGTGAATGATAAACTTTTATTGCATAATTTTTCAGTTAAGGGCACTTGTGGCAGACATATGTCCAGGGTCACATTGGACTATATTAACCACATGAAAAAATCTCTTAGCTCCTTAGTTCCTTGACTAATTCACTACAAACACACAAACAAGGTAGGAGGTCTTACAGACAATACCTCATGAATTTTACCAATGTAAGAAACTGCCCAGAGATGTTGTGAATACCCCATTCCTGGAAGTGTTCAAGACCAGGTTGGACTGAGACCTGAGCAACTTGGTCTAATGAACAGCATCCCTGCCCATGCCACAGGGGTTGGAACTGGATGATCTTTAAGGCCCCTTTCACCCCAAGCCATTCTAGGATTCTGTGATTCTATGATTCTGTGATTCCAGGATTCTGTATTCTAGGATTATTTCAGGTAATCTCAAAAATATCTAGCTTTGTAAAAAATTAAGAAGGGGAATCACTTGAAAAGTATAATGTGATCTCATATCAAAAGAGTACACTGAAAGACAGGCAGATTTAAGATTGCTTAGGGACCTTAAATAATACATTTGACAATTTAAGTGCTTGACTTTGCAGCGCTAATATCCTGGTACTTTAATGATATCAAAAATATAAAAACAGCCTTGTATGATCAGAATTCCAAGTCCATAATCTCCATCTTTTAGCAGAATCAAACTGAAAATAGGGTCTATTTTCTGCTACAGAGAACTGCACAAATCACTCAGAGGAGCCATCAGAAGAGGTGGAATCCATAGCTCTGCAGTATAGTTCTCTGTCCCTGGAGCTAATGGACTAACCATGGATGCTGCCACACACACCTGTCCTTTGTTTGGGACACATATCTGAAGGCAAGAAAGAAGGCATTGGGTGTGCTCTCCCACAGCTTAAGCGGGGTTTCACAGAGCCTGGCTGACAGTATGACACCATAAACTTGTAGTTCTGTCTCTTATTCTCAGCAACATACACTATAAGAAAAGCTAGCAGAAATGTGACTAGGTTCAACTGAAATTTAGAGGGGAAAGTTTCTTTTAAAACTTATTTATTGTTTACACAAGTAAAGATCAAGTACACACTCTTCAGTCAGATAAAACTGAAGTCAATAGGACTCAATCTGACAGAGAAATTTATGATGAGGCCTTAACAGCACACTGTAGGGGAGTAAGTGGAGAGATCTACTCATAGGATGTTTATGATGCTTGTGATAGAGTTATTCACTGGTCTGTCTCAATAGCCCTTTGTTACCAACTTGTCCTTCATCATGATTAAAAATATGTTTGTTTCTAAAGATTATTCACCCTGAAAACAGCTGAAGACTAATGCACTCTGTCCAGATAAAGCTTTTCATGAGATTAAAGCATTTAAATATGTCTGCTTATTTCCTTACTGAACAATATTGTTTTATTCATGAAAAAAGTTAATTTTTCATACACTATTAACATGCTTTATTACACTGGATTTTCATATGCATTTTAAGCAAATGTTAGTTATACCTAGTGTCCAAAATATTTGGAAGCGTGTTTGTGTTGCAATTTCATCATCTTTTTAGGTGAAAAATTCTTACTAAACAAACTAATAAGAACATGATTAAAATTTCTTCACTTTTTTAAGGGATTGCATGATTGTTAAGCATACTATTTAGCTGCAATTAATTCAAAGAAAAAAAAAATCTGCAAATATCTTCAGTAGAATTCCATTAAGAGTGACCAGCTGTGATTATTTTTAATAAAGTCTATATAATGCTTGGTGCCTCAAACCAGCTGGATTAACATGTTATTCAAAAATGCTTCTGCTTTCACTGTTTTTCTTCCTCAGGCTTTTTGAAGAAATATGACCAGAGCACTTTTGGACTGACACAGCACCCCACTCCTGTGGTTCCTCAGGGCTTTCTGAAGCTGTTTTACAGGAGTGGCCTGGTGTCCCACACCATCTACAAGCATGCATACGTGGAAATTTGAGATAGGATTCCTTTTCATTCCTTGTATAGAATTTTTTACATGAAGAATTGACACCTGAAAAGGTGTGCAATGGTCAGATAAGAAAACTATTGGGAAACCTATTTGAACATGACTGATTTAGTTTGATGGAAAGTATAAAACTCTTAACCATGTAGACATGCTAGCCAAAGGATTGATAGCAGAGACTGATCAATATTGTCAGCTTCAAAACCACAAACCTTTAAATGAGCAATAAACAATTTCTTTAGTTAGGAACACAGAGGAGAATGCCTTGAACCTCCGTTTTTATCCTAAGGCAAGTGATGGTTATTCCAGAAGACTTTACTAAAGCTCTCTTTTATGTATTGTTTTACCACATAGTACAAAATGCTTCCACACATTTAGAATTAAAACTAAACCATAAATAAGCTAAACTCTATTATATAAACTCTGTAGTTTCAACTCATGTGCATAACATTGCAGTGAGCTAAACAGACTCTGGGGTATTCCCTTGGGTTTCTAGATGCTGGCCCAGAATAATGTGGATCTTTTTTTTCTTTTGATCCAAATCTTAGATACCAGATATCCTAGAAAATTTTGAATGGCACTCAACAATTATGCTTAGGTGACTGAATGGAACCTAATAAGACAAAGTACTGTGATTTAGCTTACAGATTAGTTAGGTGTCTATTGGTAGAGATGTGAACATGTGAACTAGCCAAACGGTATTCAGTGGTAATCTACAGCTTCATTCAACAGTGCATAGATAAGGACCAGTGCCATTTAAGCTTTTCTATGACTTCCTTCCTAGCCTTTCTGAAGGATACAGGTCAGCCATAGGTCTTACATTATGTCAGTTACCATAGGCCACCTCAAAGACTGAGGTATTTATCCTGGTTCTCATCAGTAAAGTCAGAGGAGTTTGGAGAACCAACCAGATGACAAATGTACACAACTAGTGTAGGATAAACTTGTGTATCACTAGGTAGGTGCAGACTGAAGACTTTCACCAGAAATCTCCGTTAAAGTCAAGCACAGCTATAGATATTACTAGTGGCAACCATGGTCCTAAGAACAGGGGAAGCTATAGTCCTCTTTGTGACTAAGTGCCTTCACTTGCAGAGATTATGTATAAAGGGCTTTGGTACTTCTGTGCTCTTTCCTCCCTCTGCAGAAGATCTCAGCATACTGAAATCTACTCCTTTCACCCTTTGACACTAACAGAGACTGGCTTGGTTAGCGTAAGTATAAATGTTCCTTTTCACAAAGGTTGATCTTTGCTTCTATCTTTTAAAGTCAGGAAATGCAGTTTGCAGAAGACCTAGTGAAGTGGAAAATCCATTTCAATAGGTCCTGTAGAATGAAAGACACTCATAAAAATTTCCTCAACGAAGTTAAGAAATTTAACAAGAAATTAGATTCTTTCTGTTCAAGGTTTAATCCAGTCTATAGAATTTAATAGAGAATTACATCCTTGTTATAGAGAGGCTTGCAGTTCCTGGAGAAAGGTGATTATTCTCTATTTAATTCTACAGCTCTCTTTCTATAAGGGTAATTTTGGATTCATTCAACTGTTATGTGTCTTCTGCCACTGTGGAAATTATCCCACTTTCATGAATTTGGCATGAATCCATCAATAGAACCAGAAACATGAAATTTCCATTCCTAATATAAATGTGCAATCCTATACTCTTTCATAACTTCCTACTTGATAATTTATATGTAGCATCTTCTGTTGGATTTAGACTGTAATTTTTAAGTTATATTCAGAGAAAGGGCTAAAATTATTTGGAAAAAAGCGTGCTAGAACTCTGCTATTTCATGTTGCAGTACTACTATGCCAGTATCTTCCCTTATTCAGCCAATGTACAGTCCGTTTTAGTCATAACTTAGCCTTTTAGAATACATGATGCATGTAATCTCTTACACAGCAAGTGAAATATTTGAATTATTTTTGTGTTGCAGGTTGGTTGTGGTTTAACTCCAGCTGGCAACTAAGCACCACACTCACTCATTCACTCCCCACCCGCAGAGGAGAATCAGAAAAGTAAAAGTGAGAAAACTCATAGGTTCAGATAAAGACAGTTTAATGGGTAAATCCAGGCTGCATGCACAAACTGAACAAGGAATTCACTCACCATGCCCCATGAACAGGCAGGTGTTCAGCCATTTCCAGGAAAGTGGGGCTCCATGAGATGTAACAGTGACTTGGGAAGACAAACTACATCACTCCAAATGTCCCCCCGCTTCTTCCCCCAGCTTTATATGCTGAGCATAATGTCATATGGATGGAATATTCCCTTGGTCAGTTGGGGTCAACTATCCCAGCTGTGGCCCCTCCCAACCTCTTGTGCACCTACCATCTGCTCACTCATGAAGTGGGGTGGGATGAGAAGTAGAAAAGGTCTTGACTGTGTGTCAGCACTGCTCAGCAGCAATGAAAACATCCCTGTGTTATCAACACTATTTTCAGGACAAATCCAAAGCATAGCACTCTACTAACTACTGTAGAGAAAACTATCCTATCCAAAACCAGTACACAGGTAACATTTTATTTAGTCTGTAACTGTATATGGATCATTAGTACAGACACTGTTCTTTTTGTTTCGGTGAAATGCTGTGTTGGATTTTGCATGACAGGTGGAGTCTACAGGGATGGCTTCTGTGAGAAGTTGCTAGAAGCTTTCACTTACATCTGGCAGAGTCAATGTCAGCTGACTCCAAGATGAATGCACTGCTGGCCAAGGCCAAGACTATCAACAACAGTGGTATCACCTCTGGTTTAACAGACTTTAGAAAGGGGTGAACTGCACACAAACAGCTGCCAGAGTATTTTTTGGAGAAACAGCTGCGCAGACATCCAGATCAGTGAAAAAAGAGGTGGAGGAGGCGCTTCAGGTACCAAAGCAGAGATTCCCCTGCAGACCATGGTGAAAAACACTGTCCCACTACAGCACATAGAGATCCAGCATGGAGTAGAGATCCATCTGCAGCCCATGGAGAACCCCACAACAGAAGCATGTGGGTGTACAGAGGAGACTGTGATCCCATGAGAGAAGGCCACCCTGGAGCAGGCTTCTGGCAGAACCTGTGGTCTTGCAAGGGACCCAAACTGGAGCAGTCTGATCCTGAAAACTGCAACCTGTGGAAAGGGACTCCTACTGGAGCAGTTTGTGAACTACAGCCTGTGGGAAGGAGTTGTGTTGGAATAGTTCATGGAGGACTGTCTGCCATGGGAGGAACCTCACCCTGGAACAGAAGCAGAGTGTGAGGAGTCCTCTCCTTGAGGATGAAAGAGTGGCAGAGATGAGCTGCAATGAACTGACTACATGCTCCATTCCCCATCCCCCTGAGACACTGCAAGAGAGAAGATAGAGGGTTCAGGAATGAATCTGAGCCTGAGAAGAAGGAGGGATGGAGGGAAGGGTTTTTTCATTAACCTACTCTGATCTGATTGGAATTAAACTAACTGCTCCAAGCTGCTCCAAGTGAAACTTTGTCTGTGACAGTAACTGGTGAGTGATCTCTGCCTGTCCTTATCTCAACCTACAAGCCTTTTGTTATATTTTTCTCCCCTGTCCAGCTGTGAAGTGATAGAGTAGTTCTGGTGGGCATCTGATGTCCAGTCAAGGTCAACGCACCAGAAATGTAATGAAGATAGAAACATATAAACAATAGGTAACAATTCCCTCTGTGTTTTGTCCCATACACAGTGGCATTTTTGAAGACCAATGTTTCAGTAAGGAAAATTCATTACAAGGGGGTGGGGAAATTCCTTTTGGACAGTTATTAGTATTTGTCAGTAGCATTATGTAATTCTTGCTCATATCAGAAATATTCATATGTATCTCCTCTATATATCAAAATCAGATTATCCCAGTATAAGTCACTATATATATATTCTGTATTCTGTAACCTGAGAAGTACAAAAACATGGAAAATAGAGAAGGCAGTGGCCCCATGGACTCCTACACAGTTTTACCTGAATAGACTGCAATTGTGATATATGGGTATAAATGTCACTCAAACAAGAGAAAAGTTATACAAATAAATGTGAATAAACAATAAAATTCAATTATTTAATTTAATATTAAATGTTTATGTTTGAGAAATCCACTCCTGAACTAATGACCTTAGGTTTTTCTTATTGAGAAGAAACAAATGTACATGTGAAGCTTTACATTTGATCTAATTTGGATGGGAGTACATGTCCTATGTACATCTATATCTCTCAACTGATTATAAAGATAGTCTGTGGCAACTGGTTCACCAATACTGTAGAGGTCAGCCTCCAGTCAGATTAATAACACCCTCTGTGTGTCATAATAATAAAAAGAAACAAAACAGGCATCACCAAATATCCATTTTATTTAAGCCCATGTCCTTAAAAGTATTTTATGAGGAATCCAGCTGATCATCTG
This sequence comes from Scytalopus superciliaris, assembly GCA_013400415.1. Lineage (NCBI taxonomy): Eukaryota > Metazoa > Chordata > Aves > Passeriformes > Rhinocryptidae > Scytalopus > Scytalopus superciliaris. Next base: position 271,375 of record VXBX01006388.1, read on the forward strand.
CATCATGAAGCAATGCTTTGTTTTAATGTAAAGGAGATGCTGTAAAGCTGGTGCTTACTGGCTCCAGTGAACTGTATGCTGTTAAGCACAATTTTTCTGCCAGTGTTCTGCCAATGTTTTGGAGATTGCACTCCTAATGAATTAATAGATGGACATGCTCTGTAGTTTCTTGATCTAATACTTCAGACTCTGCCATATCAAATTCAATTTTGGTAGCAATTAATAATAGCTTTCTGTAAAGTTAGCTCCGATTTTAATAATACTCACTTCTAGAGATGGCTGATTTCTTCACAACAGAGTGTCCAATAATTTCAACAGATTTGTTGTTTTATCTATATGTAAAAGTTTCTGTGAAATTGCAGTACATTTAATTCTAACTTCCTTTCCTTTCTTAGGGTGTATGTGATACACACATCCTTCCAGTACTCTGTTCCCTTTTTTTTCTTTAGGTTTCAAATTTTTCATTTAAGGTGAATCCAAGGCAACTCTACAACTGTGCTTGAGGAGAAACATTGTGTAGATACTTGTAAGCAAAAATTTCAGTTAAAGTTTTAAAATTGTTATGGCCCTAGTTGAAACTTTATGTCTATAAACAGATTTTGATACTTCCAAAATACTTCACAGTTTAAAAAAAATGGTTTTAAAAGTCTTTAAATTGCATCACTTCAATCTGTAACTTCAAAATTTCTTATACTTAAAATTTACATACTGCAAAATACTCATATTAATTGAGCAAAACAGAGTACTGCTAACACTATAGCCTCAGAAAATTGATTGCTGTAGGTGTTACAGAATGGATCAGAGGAATTATTAAAAATAACAATAAAGCTAAATCTTAGGATACAGCAGTACACAATTTTCCAGAACTATACAAGAAAACAAACAAAACAAGATAAGGAAACCTTAAAAAAAAAAAAAAAAGGATATATTTACAAATTCACCTTCACTTTAACATATGTGACAAAGAAACACTGGAAAAATTCTGTGCTTTTGACTTAGGTGATAAAAAATTCCATATTGTCAGAAGAAAGAAATTAAAGAAACATAGAGTTGAAAAATAATCACCTGGTATTGCCAACTGCAGGCAAAATTATTGTAAGAAAAATTAGATATAATAGACTAATAAGTTTGACTGTTCCCTATCCTGCCTATGTGTGACATTTTTCTTCAATAGCAACTATTGTCTATAACAATATATGTGTTGCAGGAGAGGAGGGAGACTGGCTGTGGAAGGACAGCTTAATCAGCCCAGATCTGTGACTGCCTGAGCTCTGAGAACTGCTTGCTGCATTTATATGGACCCTTGCTATGTTTAAGGACTGTTTGCAATTTAAAGTCCATGCTCCATTTGAGGATTTTATCATGTTATATGTCTTTCCCTTCATTTCACTGCGTGTCCCTGTTGGAGTTTTCCATCCCTCATGGCTTGTAACCTGTTGGAGGAGAGAAGGGAGGCTGGCTGTGGAAGGACAGCTTGATCAGTGCAGATCTGTGACTACCTGAGCTCTGACAACTGTTTGCTGTGTTTGTATGGACTCTTGCTATGTTAAGGACTGTTTGCAGTTTGAAGTCTGTACCAAGTTTGAGGATTTTATCATTCTATATGTTTTCCCTTTGTTTCACTGTGTGTCCCTGCTGGAATGTTCCATCCCTCATGGTGTGTAACCCATCCCTGATTGGTCCCTGTCTGCAGCAGGGTACCATTTCCTTATGGTATCACCTGCCTCTCAGTTCCCTGTTTTGAAGGGTCTTGCCTTGAATGGCTGGGGCTGGCCCAGACCCTTCCCCAAAACCTTCCCAGGGTGCTCCTGGGGTCAGAACCCAGCCTCCCGACCCTATTGAAGTTGTACCAGTTTTGAATAAAGCCCTCTCTCTCCGTGCTTGCTTTGGCAGCACCCACCTCACTCCCTGGAGCGTGTCCCTTTCTCTCCACCCCCCACCTTCCCCTCAGGACCGCAGTTTGTATTGCAAACCTTGTATTGCTTGCCTTGTATTGCAAACCCCTCCCAGGCTCTTCCCTAAACTGCTCCTAAGTTCCACCCTGTTCCAGAATCTTCCCTACCGAGCCTATTTAAGCTGCGCACCATTTTTCAAAAAAAAACAAAACCAAAAACCTTTTCCCCCACAGCCTTGGAGTCTGAGCTCTCAGCACCCCATTTCCCTTCAAGGCCACACATATGCATGTATGAGCTTGTGTATATTTCAGGAAAAAAAAAATAAAAAAACCAGCTTCCTGTAAGAAGAAAAGCAGTATTCATTTTTTATTCTGAAAGATGAAACATAGGAAAACCAGAAGCAATTTTGCTGCTAAGTGCTAGAGTTTCACTTTGCTGAGACAGACATGGAAAGAATAATGCTAGTGCTCATGGAGAGAGGATACCTAAAATATTTACTTCAGAGAAATTCACATTGGTATAAATTTTAAATAAGTCCTGAGAAGCCAGAGCCTTCATAAAGTCAGGATTTTGTCTTCAGGTTCACATATGGGTAAAATGAAATTTACTATGAATGAAAAATATTTCTTTATTTTCCCATTCAGTACACTTGAGGAATTATTTTAAGAACAGTCTTAAAAAGTACACAGTTTGTGTCAGCATTTTAATAGAATATTTTTTCCCCCAGACATTGCATTTCAAATGTGTCCTGATATGCTGCACCACTCTTCATCGAGATGGCAAAATCTCCGTGTGAACATTTATCATGAACAGATTCCTCTATTTCAGTACAGAGCATTTTTTTCTGCTGTAACGATATTCTGTGTTATCAGTCACAGCTTGTAAACTAATCAAGTCCATCTTAAAATGAAAAATATTTTTGAGGCTTTTTTTGCATAGCCTCTGGGTGAAATTTTGTTTGATATATCTATCTTGTTTCTTTACATTAATAGGATACTTTTTGGGTTTTAAAAGTGTATTCTGTAGTATCAAAACACTCTGGCTTCTGGTATAGTTCTCTGTGCCCACAAGTGCTCCCACTGAAACGCCCAAGAGGAGGGATCTCAGGCCTGCAAGTAATTTAAAAAACAGATTCCTAGTCTGCATGTAAGGTTATTAATTCAAACAAAATGGAAAAAGGTTTTTGAGGAAAAAAAGTGTAACTGATGTGGCCTGTCACAGAAATAAAGGACACTGACTAAAACAGTCCTACTGAGTCACTAGGTAATCACTCTGTATCCTCTAATTTTAACACAACTGCACATTGGGAGGAGAAAAGGTGGTAAAAACTCTAAACAACTAGAACTCAAAAACCAACAATCAACCACTATTTCATTTTCCAAAACATGTTAGAAAGGGTTTTAACTGCTCCCTAAATTAAAAAAAAAAAATAGTAATTTACAAATACATGTTTCTTCCCCTTATCTTCTTTAACAATTCCAAATAACTTTGCTTTTCATTTTAATGTGCTGGCTTTTTGTTATTTTCATAATGTCTTAGTTGGTTTATGCTTTTTAACCCAATAAGAAGCATATGTGGACATACATGATATTTAATGAATAAATTAAATCTGAGTTGATTTATCTGCTCTACCTTTGTTTTCAAATTCTTATACAGCACAGTAAGAGGATAGAGCATGTGCTTTTTGTTTGCAGTAAGTATTTGAGAAGCAAGCCTTAATTTAGAATGGCTTCATTTGCATTAAAATCTTATTACTGGTATTAAAAAAAAAAGTTTTAGTGAACTAAAAGTGATGCTTTGACAACTGAAAATGGTAAATCTGTATGATTTATTTACATAGGTTTTGTTTATGCTAATGAAACCTCTCCTTTTTCTTTATTTCATGCAATTATTGCACTGTTGCAAAGACTCAAAACCAATGAAAACTAAGGGAGAGGAAGTGGAAGAGATTTGTTGAATACTGTTGGGCAGGTCAGCAGAATTCACAGTTATCTTTTTAGCAAATGTTACAACTCAGTTGTGAATTAGCTTTGGGTACCCATCACAGATGGAAAGGCTGCGTTACAGCCGCAACAAACACTGTCAGAGAGAGAGACAGGGCAGAACATCATCTGGATGTATTCTGGAATTCATAAAGTGAGAGTACTGAGAGGAAATAGAACAGACAGTTACCACTATACATACAATTTTCTTTTACATTAGACTGACATACTTTAAGGTATTCTGTAGCATATGTATTACACCTTTAATTAGATTTCTTTGTTTTAAAACAAACTAAACAGTGAAGCAAGTCAAAATTGATACATAATTTCTTTTTGTACTAAATTTCAGAAAATATATAATTGGTAAATGCAGCAACAAGTTATAGATGCTTCTCCCGTTTTTGCTGAAGTGCTGTAAGGAGAATAGGGGGCATGTGAAACAACAAGCTAATTTAAAGGTATGTACTTTTGCTGCGAAGATCTGAATTTCTCAAGTTGCATGTACAGGCTATACTAGTAATAGTTTTTCAATGGAAACAAAATGTTTCTGTTATTGCAGCTATAGGACCCTCATAAAAACATAAATTAATAGTCATGATGACTCAAAACTGAGCGCATCATACCATGAAATTCTAAGTATGTTACTTAATTAACATTTAATTCACATGTTTTAAGGTATTAAAATATACATGTTGAACATCTGCATGGTAGGTAAGTCTAGAGACACACATATTTGATTTTCAGAAGAAACAAAACCTGTTTTATTAGGGTTTACATGTTTATACAGAACAGATTTAGTGCAGCTGCCTTTGAATGTCCAAAGCAAGTTTCTGTGGCATTTCCATTCCTCCTTTTATCTTCTGCCACAGAGATAAGAATTTAAAAAAAATATCAGGGAGACCCAGTGCCTTATACGTCTATACACAAATGAGACAAGAGAAGTCAAAAGAATTCTTCCAGTTTCAGCTTTCTCTCTGGCTTTATTCTTACTACTCCAGAAATATTAAAAAGAAATGGAATGTTTTTAATGGACTGCTGACAGTATTGTTTTCATTAACAAAAGGGAACTCAATCAACTGCTCTGCCAAACCTCTCTGTCTGTTCTTTGATGGGCATGATAAATGGTGCCAAGCACTGTCATATTCTGCTAGATTAAATTAAAATGATAGGTATTGAAAATCTTTTAGGACTAAGCCTAATGTAATTTTGACCATATTTCTTCCTGAAAGAAAAATAATAGTAAAAAGTAAGCAAGAAAGACAATAAAACTTTAGAGATAAAGCAGATTAACAGAAATATTCTATCATTAGATTTCCTTTCCAAGGAAGTGATAGAGATTGACAGAATCCAAAACATGCCTATTTATACATGACTGCCAGCACTAGTAAAAAAAAGATTGAAAATGGTAACTTACAAAGGCACTACAGAAACAAATTTTAAAGTGTCGTAAAACAAAAATGCATATTATGAGTGTTTTAAAATACCCCAAAGTTTATCAGGCTTTTAATCGGGTATGTTTAAACAGTAACATTCTGCCTTGGATTGCAGTCAATCCTAGCAAATAAGGAGAAAATGCAAGGCCTTTTCAGATGATAATAGTTTAGTATTTACAGATACAAGGTTTAACAGCAGTAATAATTCTACTTGTACTAGCAAATAGCTGAGCTAGTTGAAATATCCAACTAGTTTTATAATGTAACATGCTTAAAAAAGCAAACTCCACTGAATCTTTTGATCAATTAATTTGTTCTTCATGGAGCTGCAAGTTAAATGCTCTGGTTTCAAGATATTCCCACCTGGACCTCTTTAAATTTTGAAGCCTGCCCTGTTGCCCCACTTCACTTTCAGAAAGGTAAACATGCTTAGAGGTTTCAGTGGGAGTGTCACATTGCCTGAATTGCAGGTAGCATAATCCAGATTGTAAAAAAACCCAAACCACTGTTATGAAGGTATTTTCACATAAAAATTCCAAGGAGAGAAATGTGAGTTTCAAAAAATGGCTTTGCATGGCTGCTCTTCTTGACAATGAAGCCAAATCACTGGCCAAGTGGCACACCGTGAAAGTGGCCCATATACCAAACAAAGAATTAACGCAATGTTCAGGATTATATTTTGCTTAGAACCAAAGCTTGGAAGCAGCTTTAAAATAAGTCTTCCAGAAGTGTTGTATGATTTACCACTATTATATTTATTGTTGGTGGTCGTGGGGGCCAGCACTGGATAATATTGAAGACATTTATAAAATATTCTTTACTTTTCTAACTCTATTTTATGTCAGTAGTTCAGATAATTTACAACTGCTGTTATGTGTAGAACTGCACTGTGAAATTGAGCTTATTGCTGGAGCTCCAGGTCTCATGTCTCCTCCTACATAGTGTGTATCTTTTTAATTTGCAGTGCTGCTGACACTGTATGCTTGATTAGGGACTAGTGTTGAAGATAACTCTGTAGGATAAAAAGCTTGCTCTCTTAGTCATGTTGTTATATAAATTTTGCCATGTGTACATGTCAAGAGAGAACTTGAGAGGCATAAAACGTAGCTTTCTGCAAGTAGGAATACCTCTATTTTAGTACACTTGCACAAAAAAACACCCTTTGGAGACTTTGACTCATGGCAGTTATGAAATTAACATAGCAGGATGATGATGAGGTGTTATATATTCTCCATTACTGATTATGGAACAAATCACGGTTTTGTTTTACGCTAAGACTGAGGCCCTTGTCCCATAGCTGGACTGAAATGCACGTTTTTTTACATCTGCTCTAGGGAAGTAAACAAAGACATTTTGAGAACTAGGGAGGAGGGGTTAGGGCTAAAAGAGGCATGTATTTTAACACAGATGTAATATAGATTATTCTACAGCATGCTCTTTAGAGACAGAAGAGATCAATTATAGCTAAATTGAGATGTGATAGAAGGAGATTTAGTGATATGAGGAAGCTTAAATTAATCCCTCCTAAGGTAATATCGACAAATGTTGCTCACTAGTGTCATCAGTCTAGTACTTTCAGCAGTCCGTGACACAGGCAAGAGTACTGCATCATGTGAAAGGAAGGAAATACTTCATCAACAACCAAAACCAGTTCACCGGATTGTCAAAACCCCCCAAAAAAACCACCCTGATAATAAAACCCTAACTGCTGATTGGCCTTAAGTAGTGAATTTTTGCTGTCTTGTCTGATTGTCTTGTCAGCACCTTGCTTTCACTCCAGGCTAAACCAGAGTGGTGGGTCAGGGCTCAACCCCTCTCAGTGAGACTCTCTGCTGGGTGGGGCAGCTCAAGCTTGAGCCCACCTAGACCTACTGCAACACCTGGAAAATGGCCCAGGTAGCCTAAACAGCATCAGTCATCTTGGCTTCTACCAGCACTCCTTGCAAGCCCCTTGCACAGGGCATGGTCATACATACTTAGCACTAAACATCAGCAGTCCCTGGCCTGTAGAGCTCCATTCCCTCAACCTTCAATCCCTTTTCTTGGATATGGAGGTTGCCAGTGAAAGATGACTGACAGGAGCAGTCTTCTGTATTCCGGTCTCCTTTTCCTCCCCTAGCCAGGGATAGCTGTGGTGGGGAGGAACAAGATCACTCCAAGTCCCCTTGGGGTGTCCCTCATCCACTAGAGCACAGGTGGCAGCTGCTGGCACATCTGGCCCCCCCTCCAAGAGTGCCTTCATCATCTGTGCCTTTGCCAAGATATCTCTATCTGAGGGCTAGAACTTAGGAAACTAAAAAAAGTTTTATTTTTCCACAAGGAAAAGAAACTGTGGAAGCTGTGCATACTACCCTGTGTGAAGGACTGTTCTGCTTTGCACATGCACCATGATTAAACACTTGTTCTTATACCACTGTGGTTCAGTTCCTTATGTGATCTTCAAAGGTGAAACCTAAACTAGCCCCCAGTCCTCTAAATTCAATGGAACTAAACCACTTTGAATATGTGGGACTTTAATTTGATCTGATCCTAAAAGCCATCATACTAGAGCAGACCAAAGGTTTGTGTAGACCCCCGCAGCAGCTGAAATCTTCATGGCCCTCAGTGGGTTTCTCTTCCACTTGAAATTTTCCACTGAACCCACTTGCTGCCTAGATAGCCTAACAGGGATGGCACTGAAATCTGCCTGTCTAGAGAATAAACAGCACCTTAATGAGGCAGGATGCTTTTTGAGAGAGGAGATAGAGGGAGGATGCAGAAGCAATAGGTTGTGGAACATCAGATATTGCCTGGAAAAATTCTGAAACTGCATAAATGGAAGTTGATAATACATCTTTGTGTTGGATTGAGAAAGGGAGGAGCAAAATGACCTGCTGCTCACAAACTTCAGAGATCAATCTAAATTCAGAAAAATCCTGTTTAGACAGCAGCTTTGAAAATTACAAATTGAGTTACAGGGGACTGAGCAGAATCTGACAGACTTTGAATGGTTAAAGCAGCATTTTCTCACAAGAGACAATAAAGCTCATGTGCTGTTTATAAACACAAACAGAGGGGGGGGGAGGGGGGAAGATCTATTTTAGCAATCAGGAACTGTATTGGAGCTATGAAATATAAGCCAAAAGAAATTTGTGAACTTCTTGAGGATTTCTATTAACACCTTTCTAGTTGCAAGAAACAGGTCTCTGGAGACAAAAGATCAGATTGTAAAGGCTAATATGTCTGGTTACTCAGCAGAATAAAAGGCCAGATTGGACTGTCCTTTTGAAGCTAAGGAAATTCAAAAGTGATTTAAAAAATATGCCAGCAGGAAAAACTTCAGGACTTTCCCAATTAACTTGTGATTTTTCTTTTTATATTTTCAGAAAATATTGGGTAACAGATAGCTTGGAGGACAAATTTGCCTTTCCCTTATGATGGAGACAAATTTTATGCATTCCTATAATTCGTAAACACATTAAAAAATGTAGATATGAATCCACTTTTCTTTTTGTCTAGTAGAGTATTTTCCATTACTAGTCACAAGAAATAGAAATTGAGTTTCTGCATAGATGTTTGTTGAGACGTGCTTCAAATGTGGTAAATGCAGTGAATTAGATAAAAGTGGTGAATTAGAAGAATGAAAGTAGAAAGGAAACTGAGTATTGCTTGGCTAGGCTCAGTTTGAAGGTAGGTTTAATCTTTTTGTTTGGAGAGACTGAAACTACTGACTGCAAAAATTAAAGAGCTGAATTGCTTTCCAATGTTGTAATACCTTGGTTCATATAGACATACTTTACATTGTTCTGAAAAGAAGCACTAAAACTGTTCCAGCAAAGCTTCCACAGTGAAAGGCTTTGCCTTAGCAATCAAGCTCAAACAGACTCCAGACTGATGTGTTATGAGCTTGCATAGTTGCGTAGTGGGCATTCACCTATCAACTATTTGATGTCTGACAAAGCCTTTTGATAGAAGTTGTGCTTACTCATCTTGCTCTTTCTTCCTGCCTCCTGAATTCTGCCTTAAGATCTTGCTGCTGATTTTCAACACACTTTAGACTACAGTGTGATCGTGCCCATGGTTTTGGATTTTCCACTTTCTAGATCAGCTTACCCTGATCATGGTACATGGATCTAGCTTCAACCCTAACCCTCACTGAGCCTTAGCAGTTAAATATGACTGCTCATCCAGACATACATACACACTCAGATCTTACATATGCCATTATTAATAATCTTGCATTTCAGATAAGCAGCAGAACTATTTTATTGGGGCTGAAAAGTTGTTAGTGCAACGTTTTAAGAGTTCTCAACAACTAATGATAACATCAGCTCTAACTTTCTTATAGGGCAGCGACATTATAATGATGTCACAGAATCACAGAATACCACAGAAGGCTTGAGGATGGAAGGGACCCCTGGAGGCCATCTTGCCCGGCCCTATACTCAACCAGGGCCACTTAGACCAGGCTCCCTAGGACCATGTCCAGGACCACATCAGGCTTTTGAATAACTCCAAGGATGGAGACTCCACAACCTCCCTGGGTAACCTGTGCTAGTGAATAATCACCATCACAGTAAAAAAAAATATTGTTTCCTGGTGTTCTGATGGAGCTTCCAGTGTTTCAGTTTTGCGCCCATTGAGAAAAGAGCCTGACTGTGTCCTCTTTACAGTCTGCCCTCAGGTATTTGCATACATTGATAAGATTCCCCTGAGCATTCTTTCCTCTAGGCTAAGCTGTCCCAGCTCTCTCAGTCTTTCATCATAAGAGAGATACTCCAGTCCTTTAATCATCCTTGTGACCCTTTGATGGACTCTCTCCAGTGTGTCTATGTCTCTCTTGTACTGGGGAGCCCAGCAGATGATACAGCATCAGGGAATCATAGAATTACAGAATATCCTGAGTTGGAAGGGACCCACAAGGATCATCAAGTCCAGCTCCTGGCCCTGTAGAGGGCAACCCCAAAAATTACACCATGTGCCTGAGGGCATTGTCCAAATGCTTCTTGAACTCTGTCAGGCTTGGTGCTGTGACCACTGCCCTGGAGGAACCTGTTCCAGTGCCCAGCCAAGCTCTGGATGAAGAACCTTTTCATGGTATCTTACCGAAACCTCCCCTGACACAACTTCATGCTGCTCCCTTGGGTCCTATTACTGGTCACCAGAGAGAAGAGATCAGTACCTGATCATCCTCTTTCCCTCAAGAGGTAGATGTAGACAGCTATGAATTCTTCCCTTAGTCTTCAGTCTCCTCTTCATTAGGCTGAACAAACCAAGTGACCTCAGCCATTCCTCACATTTGTAACCTTCCTTTGGACTCCCAAGTGAAGCCTCACCAGGACTGAATGGGGGGGGAAGGCTCACCTGACTTCTGTTGGCAACACTCACCCTAATGCAACCAAAATATTGACAGCCTTTATTAATTCAAGATGACACTGCTAGGTCATGTTCAAAATGGTGTCCCCCAGGATCCCTAGGTCCTTTTCTGCAAAGCAGCTTTCCAGATTAGCAGCCACCAGCACATATTGGTGCCTGGGTTGTTCCTCCAGGTGCATGAAATTGCACTTTCCTCTGCTGAGCATCTTATGGAAGACAGTATCAACAACCTGTCAGTGAAATTCCTTCACAAGCATCTTCTCTGAAGGCCTGTAATGTGATGCTTGAGCACTGCTGTCCCCATAACAGAACCTGCTTGGTTCTCAGCATTCTTTATGTATTGCTATATAATCTTAATATATTTCTGTTGGCCATTTCACATTTATCTTAGAAAATGGATCTTTTTTCATTGTTGTATGACTTTAAAATACCATATTAGAGTGGCAAAGATTGAAAGATTGACTGTGTTTGCTCTAATGAAAGCATTTCTTTCATACCTTTGAAAAATAATTTATTACTGTTTGGAGTTCTACACTGATTGCTCTTTAAATACTGGTAACGTTAATAAAAATATCTCTGTCGCAATCCTAATAAATGTTTTATCAACTTGTGAACTTTACAGAACAGATGACTTTGAGACTGACATGAATAAAATTCATCTAGGTAGAAATTATCTGTAACAAAGAAAGAAACAAAGTACTTTTCTGAGAACTTGCTAATAACCTGCTTGCCTTACAAGAGATGGCAGCTCTTCTCCAAACTAAAACTACTCAAAACAAGTGAATTTTAATATAGAAATTTAATATGGAACTTATCCATTTTGTTTTGTATACTATACCCTCCACATTCATTTTCTTCAAGTTCTGTCCAAGGTTTATGCAACCTCCAGTAATGTCATAGAAAAGCAATCTTCATGAGAAGTCTAATCAGATGTCTTCCCCTCCAGCGAAGTCGTCTCATTATAGGGCTGTAGAATCAAGCTTCTTTCCTTTTGTCTTCCTAAAGCACAAGTTGCTATTCCCATCTATGCAATAGTGATGGAAAACTATTTGGAAATCACAGAATCATAAAATAATTCAGATTTGAAAATCTTTCAGGAGACAGTTTCCAACAGCTTATACAGGCACCTTTTGCAGCGCTCAGCAGAGAATTTTATCCAGCTTATCCAGTCAGAATTTCCTTTGCTGCAGCCTGTGATTACTGTTTCTTGTCCTTCACTGTGCTCTTCTGAGAAAAGCCTAGCTCTGCTTCTCCATAACTGAGCTTTCAGAAACTGGAAGGAGGAATTGGATTCATATTTAACATTCATTTCTCCAGGCTAAGCAAACACAGCTTCCTGTATATGAAGTGTTCTACACCCCTAGCCACTAGGTGACCTAGACAGGCATCTTAGTAACTCTGGAGTGGATCCTTTCCAGTTTGTCAATGCCTCTTTATATCAAGGAGCTCAAAGCTAGACATAATGCTCCAAACCTCAGAAGGCTGGAGTAGAAGGAAATAATCCTTTTCCTTGATCTTCTGATTATCCTCTTGCTAACGCATCATAGTATGTGGTTACCCTCCATCTCCAGAAGGCCTTGCTGATGATTTATGTTCACAAAGATCGTGCCTCCTTGACCAGTGCTTTTCTGCATAGCTGCTACCTGTCCACTTAGGCCCAGCCTACATGGGCTTATTCCTTTCCCGATGAAGGACTTCTAATTTGCCTTTGCCAGGTTTCCTGAGGTTCCTGTGTGCTCATTCCTCCAGGCTGTGGGGAAATCACAATTCTGCCCTCCAGCATATCAACTGCTTTTCCCTGCCTAATGTCATCTGAGAAGCTGACAAAGATGTTTTCTGTGCCATTGCCCAAGCCATTGATGAAGACATTAAACAGTATTGAGGAGTTCTCTAGTAGCTCAGCTGTATAAAAAGCTCACAGAGGTAAAGTGGAGGATGGCTAACTGCTCATTTCTGAAGTACTCAGATGCAATAGTAATAGATACCATAGGGAATACCCATGCAGAAAGTAATAATTCAGTCTTCAGAATGACATTTGAATAGTGTGCAGCAAATAGGGCCTGAGGCCACACATCAAATACTATAGATAAAATAAAAAATACTGGCATCTGTTCACTCTGAGCATTATCTGTCTTTTGTGTTGAAAGGGTCAGGGGTTCAGTGAAAAATATCCAGTGATCCTGTGATAATGAAAAAATAATCACTGATCATTTACCTATGTGCACAGGGTGACTGGATCCAGTATTTCTTATTTTATACATGCTTTTCGTTGCAACCTGCAGTGCATGCATGTAATTGGGATGGATGAAAAGGCTGTATCTTGGAGCATAGTCTTGCCACTATGATTTTATGAAACTAGATCAGTCTTTACTTTAGCTGACCAGTTCTACAATATCATAAGAGAAGAGGAGGAGGAGATTTGGTTACTCTGAGGAACAAAGTATGGCAGAAGAGAACTAAATATGTTGGTTTTCATATTTTGTGGAGAAATTTAACTATAATTGATTAAGTTATGACAATTATTAATATATAGTCATCTCTTTCAAGGTGTCTATACCTCTGCTACCATCAGTGCGTTCTTCATTTTGCATATTAGCTGTCTAGGAATTTGGACCAAATTTCAAATCCACATCTGTCTTCAGTCATGGCTCTTATGAAACCAATACTAAATGTACTTCTGGTTATTGAATAACTATCTGGATTTTGAAATGGGCTGCTGATACTGCACATTGACAATTCAAATATTTATTTGCACTGTCTGCCAAGGGGAACTGTGTGAAGAAAGTCATGCTTAGGATACTTTAAGTAATTGCCTTTAAAACAGTCAGTGTGTTAGTGCCCTGCTAAGGCAAACATGTATATGTGAACACTGGGCTGAAACTTGGAAGGCAAATACATTATTGCTATTTGTATTTTATTACACTTAATTATTATTTTACTTGTTAACTATTTTCAAATCTTAACTGAAAAGGAACAACAAATCATGTTGCATAGGTATAAAACTACAGCCTTGTAATGATAAGTCTCTGATGCATGCTGCATAGCTTACAGTCTTCGTACAGCTGGCAGATACCTAGAGGTTATTTAAGAACTGCACATGATTGCGGAAGTGCAGAAATCTGGAATGTGTTAAAATACTGAAAACTACATTACTCTTAGTTGAGTAAAAATATGATTTATTCTTCTGTACAGTTTCTTCTGAAAGAGGAAATCCACTAAACTTACTTGAAAAAATAGGACCTGCAAAGTTACTACTTGTGTTCTTTTAAGATGACCAGACTTTTCTCTTTTACAAGAGAATATGAAGGGCACAATAAAGAATATCATGCAGAAATTTGTTCAATTTGAAAGGTGCTGAGACAATTAATTGGAATGTCACTATTTTAATGAGGCAATCATGTATTAACAACTATTACTTTTATTAATGATCTGCAATAGGCTTGTATTTGAAGCTGGGTTGGGTGGACTTTTTACCCCTGAAACTTTGCATATGTCCCTGTCTCTTTTTATCTATATGTGGCATAACTTGCTCAGAAATTTAATTTTCACCTGAGCAGGAGAAAAATCGTTATGCTAATGACAAATATATTAATAAAATCTTTGAAGAATCATGATGTTCCTTGAACAGCTGTACTGATTTCTTTTACAGCGCAGTCCCCAATCTGGGGGACTTTAATTCTGTTCTCTTTCATATGAAGAGATGTGCATTTCTTTTCACTGGACATCATAATTGCCAAAATAGGTAGCAATGGCTTCATAAAAGTGTCAAATTTATAAATAGCTTTCTCCAGCTATCATAAATATCTAGATGTATGGGGTTTTTCTTTACTACTACACTGCACTTCCAGAAGAGTGTTACTGTTAAATAATGTATTTTAAACAACTGGAAACCAGAAATTGTAATAGCAGGGTTTTAATCTTTTTCAAAAGACAAATCTTTTACTGCTGACTAGAAGATAATAGCAGGGAGATGCTCTGTGTTGATAGCAAAGGACATTTTTAACCATGTAAAAATGAATGTCATATTTTGAGGTTATATCCTGAATGAGTGGGAAATACCCTTATTTTTTAATTGAAGAAATTAAATGTCCATAGCTTCTTTTTTCCTTTGTTGATACGTAATCAGCCTCAATGCTTCACAGATCCTCTTGCTTGGCTTTTTAGCAACTGACTTGTGTGCCTCTGCTCTATTAAGAGATAAGGTCGTGTGCCTCCTCTTGACCTACTGACAAATGCCACTGGCTGGCACGGGCACTTGACAATGGCAGACAAAATGGTTCTTCTCCAAAAAGGGTCCTCAAAAAATGGAAATTAATTCTAAAGTTTCACTTGTACATTTGGTGGCATAAAGCATCTCATAAAGGTTTACTTTTTTTCCTGTTACACTGCAATACAGCACCTATGTGAGGTGGACTGTTGAAGCTTGACTTAAAAGATGCAGAAATCCTGGGCTAGCATCTTTGAACCCAGGGACGTACAATGCCAAAGTTCAAGAAAATTTTGTATGAAAAGATTCCTACATGATGAACAAGTAAAAGGTATAGGGTATAATATGCAAAAGCATTTTCCAAAATTACTGTTGAAGGGGTTTATATTTTTCTTTTCAATTTTTAACTAAGCATATTATTTATCACACAAGTGGTTTCATGTCAAGTAGGCAAAGAAATTATGTGAGCTCTAGTGATTAAACACAGAGATGTTAAACCTTGTCATAGCCTTGTGTTTTTCTCTGGGGCTGTCACTGTAGGAGGTACCAGCTACTGAGGCCTGTCAAAACCCATTAAATGTGATCTGCTGCTTAATGCCCTGGATCTGAAGACAGGACAGGGAATCTGACAGTACAAGAGGAGTAGGTAAACAAAACAGTGCTCATAAAATAATTCCTGCTGAAGAAGTAAGTTCTTATTGCCAGTTTCTGAAGATCATTTTTAAATAAAAAACAGTGGAGATCTTTGGAAAAATGTGGTTCATAATTGTAGTAGAGTCACTGATGAGATTCTTCTTTTTCTCCAAGAAAGCAGATAGGAAATACCTGCCTCATTCAAGCTAAGCAAGCATTGCTTTTCTTTTGTTCAGAAGAAGCTAAACATTTTATGTAGTTGGAAGTATCCTAGCAGTCCAGACCATGAAAGCTGTGGATAAAAATATCTCTAAGGGCACAGAGATGGAACTAGAATCTAAGAGACAACAAGGGGTAAACACAACATCAGACTGGCTGCTGTATGTAAACAAAAGAGGAACAAAAGACATTTCTCAGTAATTCCTCAGTGTTCATTACTCTCATCAGTGCACAGAAGGAATTTGAGGCATAGCTTCCTGTTCATTCACTGGCATTCATATGTGCATGGGCAAGAAAACTATGGGGAATTACACAAAACCAGAGCTTTGGGGACCTGCCTGCCCCTGCCCACCTCAGCTGGCTACCTCAGCTCTGGCTACAGCTCAGGACCATATTTCAACCCTCAAAACCATCAGCCCCTGTCCTAACAATGCCACAGAATGACATTATATGGGGAAATTTTCCATAGTCTTCATGAATTTTCATTGGTAAGATCACTAAAAGGAAGTGTTCCTGGTTTGCAGGTTTTTCATTTGACTGAGAAAAGCCTTACACTAAACCTTTATTTGGTCAAAACCAAACAACACATTAAAAATTCATTGCGTACACCCAAGCACGATAAGACACAACATACTTAGATTTGAACTGGACTGATACTTTTATTGTAAAGAATGTTTACTCGGTGACTAAAGTATGAAATGTTTTTCAGTGCTCACAAAACAACTGCGCATCCTGCATTTTTCTTGGGCTTTTTCTTTATTATTACCTTGTTGTAAAAATACTAGCTTTAGAAACTGCTATACCTATTTTGATACTTTGAGACTATTAAGTCTGTGCTACTTCCTGAATTATATATTAAAATATATATTAAATATACACACACACTTGCAAAATTATTGAAACCCCAGGAAAGCTGTTCCTCAGAGACATATTTTTGTAGCCATGAGATGCTAGTGTTTTACACAGAAATGAAAGGAATCTCATAGGTTATAAAACAAGGCTTCTCCTTTTTCAAGCAACCACACATATGACTTTATACATTTATCAAGTTCCATATTAAAAACTGGGATTTTAATCTCATTACCACTACTGGATGGCTGTTCAAAACGTCATTTCTATAAAGGTGAGAAACCCCTCCCTAATTTACAGCTTAATTGTGTTTACACAATTAGTTCCTGTGCCAAACTCATCTTTTAATTTAACTAGTCTTTCCTTCTCATTTTTGCAATGCACTTTCAGAAACAGGTGACATTGCCTCACAGTTTTTGTCTTGATGGGCTAGAGAAAAGCAGATTTATTTGAAAGCGGTTGATTTTGTCTTTATCCTAACACCTTATGTCTGAACCAGCTGCAGTTTTTCTTGATTGCAAATGACGAGAATAATATACTGTGTTCTAGATAATAATTTACAGATTGTAAGAAGATATATTCTGTTTTGGTAATACAGTACTTTGCCCTTTCAGGAGATGCATGGCTCCACTCTCATTAGGTGGAAAAGTTCATCGTTATGGTAGTTTCAGTGCTGACTTCAGTGAGGCCAATATTTTAGCTCTACTTTTCAGCAGATTTAGGAGTCATGGATGCATCTCAACATTTTGTGAGCAAAATAAATCCCTTTAATTATAACAAAATGTTAAAGCTCCACAAATGTTCTATGGATATTTCACAACTGGGAAATGAAGCAATGCTCAAAAAAAAAAAAAAAAGAAAAAAGAGACCAAATATTTAAACTGAAGAAGACATGAACTGGGGAATAATACTGTTCTCTTGATAAATGTGATAGTGGAGGTATATTTATAGTTTTTCCTTTCAACTACTTCAAAAAAATTGGAGAGCTATCTGGCTTTAATGACAGTAGTTTCATTGATCAGTACATGCATCTTGTAGGGATGCAGTTTGGACTAAGAAAGGTTGTGTATGACTAGACATGTGGCTCAGGTGGAGTTTGTGTTGATTGAGACTGAGTCAAAGTGACTTTTATTTCCTAACAGTAAGTTCAAGTTCATCTTGCATCCATCCCAGTATTTTCAACTGTTGCATTTTAAGTACCAGTCAGTAGCATCTCAACAGATCTGTTGCCTCTCCAGTACAGCAGCAACCTTTCTCCTGTTTTATTAACAGGATGAGGGCATGAGTAATAAACAATTTTTCTGAGACACAGACTCCAAGACCTGATAAAAATTAGCATTCTATCCTGATGGCATCCTGTTGCCTGTAACCTCAATATCAAGTTTGATTATGTAGGTTGAGCTTTTTAGACTTGTCTCAGGATACAAAATTAATTCCCATAAATCTCATGCTCTTCTTTTTCTGCTCTGTGCAGAGGTTAGTGAATGACTGTCCCCTTACCTTGCTGTTCAAGTGGGCTTTCAAAAGGGCTACAGTCTTAGGCATAAATATTATTGAAAGACTGACAGACTTCTGCAAAACTAATTTTCCAATCCTCTTATCAAGGATTTGTAGACAAGCAGGCACCCAGAAACTGCTGTTTAAAAACTGAACTGTACAGGCTAATGCTTCTAAATGGAATTGGCTGCTTGAGGTATATTTATTTGTTATTTTACCTATTTCTATCCAGATTCATTCTCCCTCCTCTCTTCCCCTGGAGTCTTAATGAATAGTTATTCACTTGCAATTGGCTGGGAAAAAAAAAAAAGCAGCAGAAAAGAGAAAAGCTCACCTCAGAGGCATTAGGAGGGATTGTATTGCTCAAGTTTTCTGTAGACTACTAAGTAATTTCTTGACTATGTTGAAGACTTGTCCCTCAAAAAGTCATCAGGAGATGGGTAGAGCCTTGCAAGTGTTAATCTGAGAGTTAGCTGTCCCAAATGCAGATTGGGGATATGATTTTCCAGCAATTGTTATCACAATTCTGTATTTTACAATATTTTTGCATCCTTCATGCACTCAAACTTTTAAGACTAGTGTAGTTGTCCAATTATCCACAAAGATATACTCAATGGAATTTTCACAAAGAAATACAGAAGGCATTTGTGGAATAACATGAGAGCAGAACGCATATCCAATAGTCTTAACAGCATATTTCAGTAACATCTTACAAACAATGGAGTTAACTCTGCACTAATGTGTACCACGTGTATAGTTTGTCAGCACAGTGGCAGTATGTTTAAAATATAAAGCAGTGAGGTTATGGTTGTTGTAAATAGAACTGGATAGTATTTTTCTGATGAGAAATTTTATTTGATGGAAAAAAGTTATTTTTAGGTAATAATTTTTGGATTGCAGGTGTACATTGGTTAGCTTCAACAGTGGTGGAATTTATAATCAAAACAGGAAAGATCTTTATGCATAAGAACAGCTGGTAGCCCTGAGTTTTTGAGAATGAGGTAGGAGAAGAGAAGAAAGATGTTGTTCTGTTTGATACACAAGAAGACAATCTGCAGACTCTCCATTGTTAGATGAGCGGCCTGATCATCACACATTTCAACTAGTCTGGATGTATCTTTCCTTTTGGAGATGTTCCATTTTGTATTAATAATGCATTCAGCACTGGTTTTGGCTAGAGGAGATTCAAGATCAGATACCTGTTCTGAAGGATATTTATTTATACAAGTAACAGGCCCAACAAGACACAGCAGAAAACCCTTCACTTTCCTCAGATGCTTAGTAGCCTAGTGGATTACACGAATGAAGTTTCAGTTGCTGGACTGGATCACCTGGAATAAGCACTTTCCTATCTGAGGTGAACCCATAAAATGAATGTGTGAGGATTCCTTATGTTATGGTCTTAGGCTCAACTTTTTGTGTACTGGGAAATTTCATGGAGCATAAGGAATTCGCAGCCCTCTGCAGTTGCAAATCCCCATTGTGGCATTTGAACCCACAGTACATAACAATTGCAGGGTAGAAGGGTTTTCCTTCTCAGTGGAACCATCATTTGTCTGTATCAAGTGATGTTCAAACAATGTCCTCTCTCTCATAGTACACCAATTGTAACCGGCAGCTCCCAGGGTATATTTTGTAATGATAAAAAAGGTAACTGTAGTAGCCTTTCAAGAATTCACCTCTTATACTTCAGACGAACATATACTCTCTAATAAGCATAAGTTTTTCAGTATTGTCAAATAAATTACCCATCTACAGCAGGAATTACTAGATAGAAGTTCTACAAACAGATTTAGGAAACCTCAGGATTAAAAGACATGACACTAAAATTATTTTCATTCCTATCCTTATTAGAAGGGGTCTATTCTGTTAGTAACAAAAAAAGCACAGTTTTGTCAGATATTCTAAAGATTGATATATTTTATTTTTCTTTGTAATAATCTCAAAGGGCTAAAAAATATTTATACTTTCAACAGAAAGAAAAAATTTGCACACACCTAAAGTCATTTAATGTGAGTGATGTCTATTTTCTTCTCCTTTCTGCTTTCATCCTAGTACATTTATTGTTGTTTTTCTTGTCAATGTATAGACATAAATGGTGTTGCAGTAACAGCTGGAAAACAGAAACATATCTTTATGTAAACTGGTATTGATTCAACTTTAAAAAGGAAAAAAAGAGGAAAAAGAAACTAAGACTGTCTATACTGTGCTGAAAATCATTATGACCAGGGCTGCCTATGTGCAAAGAATACCTGAATGAGTCATGCGGATATTCCTTAGGTCTACTATGAATTTACAGTTAAAACTGTTCCATGTAGATAAAAGTCTCTACCCAATACTTGTCAATAGATGTAGATCCTTGTGTTGTTTTCTTTTGGTCACGCAACAGTGATGGCTGTTTTATTTGTTTATGCAGCTCTGTGCTCTATAGTTGACAGCTCCACATTTGGGAACACCCAAAAAAAGAGGTCACATGACCTTTCCAAACATGGGAAAACTCTGTTCTTCTCAAGATGACCTGAAATGTTCTAATTATTGGTTATTCCCTCTAGTTGGTGATGCAGCCAACAAGCACGTAAAGTTCAGTGAACCCACAAGCATACAGCTGCTATCTTTGACTTGTGGCCAAAATAAAAATTGGAACAAAATTTACCCAGACAAGTATAAGGTCTCCTGTTTAAAGCAGTTATTTTCTAAACCAAATAATCAGATTCAAACTAAGGAAGAGTGAATCCTTTTTTCTAGAAACATTGATTCAAATTGAGATCAACATTTCAAAGACAAGATGTTAACATGGATTACTGACTTGACTGCACAAGTCTCCCAAAGAACAGCCAAGTCTCAAGTCTGTTGATATGTGCGGAGTTTTACCTTGTAATCCAATTGTTCCAATGTCATCAGATATGTCATCTTTTCTTACAGAGTTGCAGTTGATTTTATTTGTCTCCTGCATAATCAAGGTGAAAGTTGAAAGATGTCAATGATAGGTCAGCTGGTATAACCTTTGACATCAGTGATATCTGCTCTGATCTTCCACTTTGGAAGAGCCAGAAATGAGAAAGCAATTGTTCTCTACTATTTTTTTACATTAGTGCTTCTCAGGAAATGTCTGTAATTAAGTGGTCTGAGTCTTATATGGGATCAAAAAGAGGTACAATAGAGATCATAAACATAACAGGAATTGTGCACACCTCCTCTTCCTGCAGCTTATCCAGGCACTGCTGTCTGATCTGCTCTTCAGATCAATTTTGTATTACCCAAGATTATAGGGAAGGGAGACAATGTAATCAGAAATAAAGTTTCACGGTGCTTTTCATAGCTGTGCTTGCCTGTGTTGTACAGCAACCAGATATAAAAAGCTGATTCCTGAGCATATGTAAGTCACATCCATAGTAAGCCAGAGGAGAAAGGTCTTTCCACTACAGTGAATGTGTGTATCAACTCATCCGAACGGGTATTTGATTTCTGCTGAACTGTATCATGAGTTGCAAATCAGCTTCTACTTTCCAGGTAGTATAGTCTGCCTGACTGATAACACGGCTTAATTAATGTGCATCTGAAAAGCTCCTTTCTCTCTCTTTATTTTGAGACAAGGCACGTTTGTACAGGGAACAGCACAGGTCTTACTAGCAGATGTTATCCTATCCAGCATTGCCCCTGCACTATCTGTTTGTGGCAATAACAGAAATGCAGGAGTGCATTGAGATAAGCATTTTTTGGAATAAAAAGTATCTTGTTACATTGGATGCAAAACCAATTGTAACAGCAACTTCTTACAGCAAGTTCTATAATAGTTCAAATTTTAGGCCGTGAGCTTGGTAGTTTGTCATCAAGGACAGTTTTCAGAAGTTTCTTGAACAAATTAATGGGTGTTCTCACTTATATGTGTTGTACACCTCAAAAAAATCCTCCCAGTAGCTAGCTGTTCAAGTCATTCTTTCAAATGATGGGTTTCAATGCAAAGGTTTGTTAAAGGAGCACTGGTCCATATTAGTGGGAAATCGGATTTTTCATCAAAGAGGAGATCAAAAGAGGAGATTTTCCAAGGCAGTGCTTGATAGACTGACAAATAACTGGCAACTAGTCAGTGGTTGGACAAGTTTGTCTGTAAAGGTAATGTTGCAGTCAAAATTTTCTACAAACATAGCAGGACATCAAAACATTTTCATCCAACTGTTTTGTGTTCTAGGGAGAAAAATGCTAGCAAAATTCATCCTCTCCTAAATGGTCTGTTTCCTGTCTCTAAGTAGCCAGTAAGTTCTTAGGCAGGAAATGGATTTTCTCTAAGTCTTTTTCCTTTAAATAAACATTTATTTGAATTTGTTAGGCAATCTTTCTATTTCATTAAGTTCTTACTAAGGTATTTCCCCACTCTGTGACCCAGTAATTTAACAAATAAATTGCTGGATAGATTAATATGTAAGAAGTCATCTCCAAACTGCAGGTACTGAAATGGCCTTTTTTCTCCTCAGTATTCCAGGTATTAAATGTTTTATTTTGTATTTGACTGCTCAGTTGCTTGTCTCAGGTTTTGGGGTAGAATTTTTCCTCTCTTTCCAATGGATTGTCTTTTTTGTCTTATCTATTTGATGCCTTATTCATGTTATTTAAAGTATATTATTCCTAGAAGGCAAAGCAATATGAAAGCTACTACCAGGAGGCAAATAAAATGGATTAATCTCTATGTGATAAAGTAATCAGATTTCAAGATAAAAACATAAAAATTACCATGAAATGTTATGAGAGATGCACACACACTACACGGAGGGAGGAAAGAGTATCACACCAAATTATACATATTTAAATAAATTTGCTACACAAGTAATTTGTCCTCTTTAAAGTACACATTATAAGTAAAAAGCATAGCAAGAGATTATTTTAAGATCAATTACAAGAAAAAGTCTTGTACTGTGAACTGATTTTTTACCATCTGAGCTGACTCATATTTATTTCTCCTCAGATCCCTCTGTACATTTCTGATGCCATTTCTTCTTAGGGACAGGTGGGACAGAGTCAAGTGTTTGGTTTAGGCAATGAAGGAATTTCTTGCTACTTTGTCAGAAGGCAGTACTTGTGAGAAGGATATCCAGATGGGGAAGGTTGGTCAGTTGCCCAGAAACCGTTTTCGTGCAAGACATGAGTGAGAGTTTGACAGCCACAGAAAATATCAGGTTGCAGCTCAGGTAGGTATGTGGCACAGTCTCATCTGATGAGCCATTCAAATCTTCCTGGATCCTGCACAGTTGATAAGATTTGTTGTATTAGGAAATGTCCATCAAACAGGTTAACACAGAGCTTTAACATTAGCTGGAAGTAATGCTGGAGAGGAAATATGAATGAAAGGAGACAAAGTCAGCATGATACTAAGAATTCAGTGTGACATGGTGGGAACCATAGAGGAACAACAGCTGTAGGAAATGTGGATAGCCATCATCAGTGAGAGTATGCAGAGGAGAATGATATGACTTCGTAAGAAAGGCTAATATGTTAAGGAGAGGGTTGTGTCAAAGGAGGAGTGTTTGTGTGTGTGTGAATAATCATAAAGGTAGTCCGTTGAGTGGGCAGGAAGAAGTCAAGTGTTAGAATGGCTGTGGGAAGATAGGTGCAGTGATGTTGAATAAGAGGAGGAAAGGGAAGAGGCAGGAAGCAGACACTATTGCTGAAGGATGATGAAGTGACACTTTTGGCAGTCAGAAATGGCATAGGACAGTTACAAGTCAGAAAATGGGACGAGGTGGTATCTGGCACATAAATAAGTGAAAGATATATAGAATAATCTAGTTCAGGTATCTGATAATGGTAGTGAGTGGTGTCTTTGTAGTGTGTGTGCTCAGCTGAGGTAGGTTTGATGCTGCTGTGTCTTGTTGTCACTGAAAGGCTTGCTGCCAGCACACTTAGCCCCCAAAATGTTAGAGATTTCCTAATAAGAGCTGAAGAGGGAGTTCGTATCTGCCACTCTTTTCTTTCTTGTGCCTTACCACCATTAGTTAAACAAGTTTAAAGAGTGTTTGCTACAGTCTGAGAAGGAAAGTGATTTTAAACATTTAGTGTCCTAGATTTTCAGTTATCCTCTGCATCTGCACTGGTGCATCACAGAGCATCATTAAGGTTCCAGACATCACACTGTAAAACACAGAACAGTAGAACTTCATGTACAAAGAGATTGCAAAGTTTGTGATTAAAAAACAAAAATAGAAGTGTTATAAACAGATTGAGATGCTATTCCTCTATAAACTATGGCCACAACAGGATTGTTGACTACATGGTATGCTTATTCTGTTAATTGGTTAAAATGTTTTCCTATTTACACTACCTACAGGTAAATTATTCTGTATTTTAGACGAAAAAATATACACAAATTAATTAAAAAGTATATTTATCACCATTTATCGTTTAAACGGGGGGACAAGATCTACTGTATTTGGAATGTGAGCACAAAAAGATCGTCTTAGATTTATGAAAGTCTCCGCTTGAAAAGCAATCTCTTCTATTTCCTGTCCTGCAGAGCCCCCTATCCGTGGTCTTGCTCTGTGCAACTTGATTAATTTGGAGATGTTTCGCAAACTCATTTGATTCCCCGTCACATTGTGAGATTTTCCTTGCCAGAAAACAATGTTGTGTCTTTCTTATACAGCAGCTTGTTTTCTTTGTTTTGCTATTAAATAAAGGGTTTTCTTTGAGCTTCTTAGAATTGCAGTTTGTAAATTGGTGCAGATGCCATGTCAGGCGAGGGAACTTAAAATATATAGAAATACAGTGCAACAGGTCCTTCTGAATAGTTATACACTGACATAAATTGATGCCAGTTAGTGTTCACTGCTACAGTTCTGTAAGATTAGAATGATTTTTAATGAAGCCAGAAATCAATGTATGCTGGTCTCAAGATGGAGTGAGTCTATTGCTTCTAAATGTGACTGTTCCTAGTTGCTGGTAAATCAGTTGCAGCAAATGTGCCATAAATTTATGCCAGGAAAAACACCACCAAAGAACTTCAGGGAAAAGTTTCTTTCCTGTCTGAAACAACAAAGTGATATTTTTCCCTTTCCTATTTACATTTTTAAGGGTATGTGAGGAAAAGTGGGCTTGTACACAGTAAATTAGAGGCACAGTGAGTGTTGGCAGTGGTTTTTACCTCCTTTTCTGCTTCAAATGTGCCTATGCTGAAGACAAAAGTGCAGTGAAACTCCTGTAGGCTGCCAGCTCTGCTACAACAAAATGAAGCTTAAAGCTTGCAGAAGCCTGGGCAGACCTTGGGCATGTAACTAGGAGATAGAACCCTGCTGAGCTCCCACCTGCCCTCATGACACTGCTAGCAGGACTCAGCTTAGCTAGTGTCTATGATACATCAGTATGAACTACTCTCTTAATTTTGTACTTAAGAGTATATTGACTAGGGCAAGGTTCTTACCATTCTGGCCCCATTTCAGTGTTCTTGGTAGAACAATCCAGCACCAGTGGATGCATGTCTGCTGCTACACAAAACAGACTCAAGGAGCAAGTCTGAGCACAGCACCTTGACTGTCATTGTGTGACTATTAACTTTTTTGTTTTTCTGTGCATTGTTCTGCTCCAATTAGTTTTCTTCAAGATGGACCTTATATTACATTTTTTAGACAGACAATATATTTTGACTTGTAATCTGAGTCATACAAGCATGGATCAGTATAAAAGTCATGTTGTGCTTTAACTCAGTTCTGTGCTGGTATCATCAGAATCAGCTGTATTTTTTTTAAAACTAATTCTGTCAGCATCTGTTAGAGGTTTTCCAGCTTGAGCAGCTCTGAGTGTGTGTGAAATCTAACCATCTCTGCCTGGGGCTTTGGGACTTTGGCAAGGGATTGGTACTTGTCTCCCAAGGCTGGGTACTGCTGAGCTGTATCTACTTTTTAGATGCCAAGAGAATGCATAAAAAGACCAGTATTCTGTTTCTGACAGTGGTAAAGCAGGATACTTTCTAGGGAGAGTACATGGGCTTGGCTTCTCTCAATGATCTTTCCCCTTATACTCCCCTGACATCTAGAGCTGTTGTATTAGAGTTGTTAAATAGTGCATCCCTGTCTAGTCCTTTCAGTACCCCTTATCAGATGTGCTGTCTATGAATTTACCTAACCTCTTTTAAATCCTGCTGATACTGTCTGTTTCCACAGTCTCTGTGGTCAGAGCATTACCTGCTGCACACAAAAAACCCCAAACCTTCCTTTATTCAGTTTAAACTTAACTCCTACAGTTCAATCCAACTTTAGAATGCAACATTTAGCAAAGCAGTTCTACATTCCGCTTTTCTGTTGTTTTCATTCTTTTGCAGACCTTGGTCATCCCCCCTCTCCTGCTTATCCTCTCCAAGCTGAAGAGTCTCAGCCTCTACTCCTTATAAAGCAGCTGTTTCTCATCTTAGGCTATCTTAACTGTACTCTGTCCAGCTCCACTACACCCTTCTTTGGATGCAGGGAACAGAATGACACGCAGAAATCAGTGTGTGCTCATCAGAGCTTTTGTACAGCAACAAGGTGACATCCTTTCTGCCTTGTCCACAGCACCCATCCTGGTAATGAATAAAATTTTGCAGGCTTTTTTGTCTGCCACTGTACATAGAGTCAATTCACAGAACAGTCAACTCTGTTGCTTTAAAATCCCTTTCACTAGACTTAATATCAATTCTGATATCAGCATCATATAGACGGGGGTTAGATTCTTTTTTTCTAGATGCATTACTTCATGTCTGTGTACACTGAAGTTCACCTACCAATCTTTTTGCCTTAGGTGGCCTTTTTTCTGCAGACTAGGAGATGTCACTGTTTATTCCCTTCTCCAGAAACACTGATGATCTCTGGGAAACTGCACTGAAGATTCTTTTTCATTTAGAAAAGTGACCATTAACCTCTCTGTACAGCACCTATTATTTAACCAGCTTTCAGTCTATAAAATGGTCTTTTCACCACTTCCAGTTTCAACTTAATTTCTTTTATAATCTTTGATGTAGAATGTTGTCAAATACTTTAAAAAAAAAACACAAATAAATTATTTAGACAGGTAGTATCTTTGTCCAGGTGTTGCCTGTTCAACTAACAGCAGATTAGTGTTGCAAGATTCCTCTTTACAGAAGCTGTGGTTTTTTCACAGCTGTCCTTGTCCACTTGGGCTCTCAGAGACCTTATTTGCTATTATAAACACTGCCATCTTAACAGCTGTGAAGCCAGAATTCCCAGTCCAGGCTGTAGCTCTCAGGATCTCCTCTGGTGTCGTTTCTGTAGGTGGGGGCCAGTATGTTGGCACAATGATTGTTTATAAAAATAGGCTTCATGTCTTGGCCAGCATCTCTAAAATTTCACATTCAAACAAATAAAATACGTAGTGGTGGAGAGTCTATTAACTATATTGGTACGTGGCTAGATATTCAGCTTTGCATATACAGTGGTTTCTTCAATAATACACATAGTGCACATCCTGCATGCCTTAGAGCCTCTGTGTAAAGCTGATACTGCCTTTGGCAACTACAGCAAGTCTCTCACCCTCAGCTTCCAGGAAAATGGAAGATACTAATACTCTCATGCTGTTCTTCACGTTGTACTTGCTGTTTCGCTCAGTGTGTCAGTACTTGAAAAGTGCCAGGCATATGTTAGTTGCTGCATGTCACTCTTGCTGTCTTGGAGTCTTGAGACACATACATTAGACACATGACATATGCTAAGAGTTGATGTTTGAAAAGGATTTCCATTGCTTAACATCAGCTTGGTGAGTGATAGCCCTCCAGCTTCTCATACCTAATTCTGCTTGTGTCCCCTGACTAGTTAACTCTGTGCTCTTATGAGCCTGCACAGTATGTGGAATTTGCAACATTACTATTCAGTGAGTTTAATCAGTTGGTTAACAACCCTTTCTTCAATTTCTGCCTTTTGAGGATGAATTGGCAAATCCAAAATACTTCCCTCCCCTGCCCTACTGTGCATTCTTTCATCTTTCTTCTGCTTATTTTCCACTTGTCATTTAAGTCTTGTATTATGTTTAATTCTTGTTTAATTTTTTGTTCTTATTTCCCCTTTCCTCTATATTTAATAACAAATTTTAATATATTTATTGATGACTTCCTGTTTGATTCTTTCTGCTATCTTTCACATTTTCCTTTTTCCAACTCATTTATTCAGTCCCTCACTCTGCAGAGTTTGGGAAGCTGATGCTTCCAGAGCAAAATTAATTAATTATTTGGGTCAGAAGGACTTTAGCTTTATATAATCAGGGTGTGATAAATTAGAACTACCTGGTACAAAAGGCTAGAGTCCAGTTTATTCTTAATACATCAAAATCCTGAATATCATCTGTTCAGATATATTAAATTAAGGTTTTTTTGAACAAGATGATTAAGTAGCATTTATACCTATGGAAAATTTGCCCCTTGATTATTTTTTAGTGAATACCAGTTGTGCTGCATGCTGGCATTTTTGTCTGCTCAAGAAACGAAGAAATATAAATAAGTATGTAATGACTGTATCAAAATGAAAATAAGTCTCTAAAGATATTGCATATACCATTTCTGACCTAATATAATATTAAGCAAGCCTTAATAAAGACAATAGAACACCTTGATAACATGAAAATAGCTGAACAGAGAGTCATTGAACTTAATTTATAGTGCTTTATCTGGGCTTTTTACTTCATCAGATAGACCTTCAAAACAAATTAGAGATGTAGTAGGAAAGACACACCTGCTGTCTGCTACCTTTTATTCAGGAGGAGCAAAAATGCCTGCCTTACATGTAGAAATAACATTGCAGCTGTGATGATTCAAGGGTTATAAATGAGGTACATTTGATTAACCAGCTTCGGGGGGAAAAAAAAAAGTACAAGCGTGATGAATATTTTAGGGTAGTTTAGAATAATTTGCATAGTGACAGAACATGACTCAGTTTTGCATTCCTTCAGTCACTTCAACAATACATGTCTTTCTGGTCCAAGTGTGTTTTGGGGGAAGATGAATAGTTGAAGTGAAGAAGGTAATTTTTTGCATATTCACTTTTGCATATAATGTCATTGCAATGGTTGGTAAACCAAGGTTATGCATGATCTAATTTCTGAGGATGATGTCATATTTCATAAACATCCAACAGAGATGATAAAATCATTTCACAGACAGAGCTATATGATGCAATTGCCAGCAACATCACATGGATCAGTGGCCCAGCAGGTTGCATTCCACTCATATTTCATATGGTGCTAATATACCTTTTTTAGCTGTTTTTTTCATCTGAAGATGTCACAGTAAAGAATTTTTTTTATGTTCACATGTTTTATTTAAAATACGACTTTTTTGTTTGATTTCAAAGTAATCCAAAATGTCATAAGATTTTTAACTTTGGGGGTTTCTACTTGTTTTACACACTTTATAACGTGGTACTACTTGATTTGCATGGCAGGGGTTTGGTAGCAGGGGGGCTACAGGGGTCATTTCTCTGAGAAGCTGCCAGAAGCTTCCCCCATGTTCAACAGGTTCAATGCCAGCCAGCTCATGCATCTCTGCTACTGCACAGTCTTTCTGTTCCATTGTCTCCCTCCTGCCAGTTAGATACTACTGCCTGGTAACTAGTCATAGGACATAAACAAATATAAGACCACATCATTATTCCCTTGCTGAGGTTTTTACTGAGGATAAGTGCTCTTTGAAGTCTCTAATGGTTTTGCTTAGATAAAGATTGAGTTAAGTAAGAGTCAGTCCTCTGAAACTAAGAGTAATGGAGTTAAAATTGCTTCCACACATGAGGAAAGTAGAGATTGAATTCAGAATTCAGACAAAATTGTGATGAAATTTTTATTTTCTGGTCCCTCCTTCCAGTCTTGTCTCATAAAGGATTGTTGAGCAAATTCATTTTTGCCATTTCAATCCTTCTTTGCATGTGCATGTTCAGTTGCACTGATCTCTTCTTTTTGCCCTCTTTTCTTTCTTTGAGTATTTCCCCTGCTCTTCCCCATCTCATTTATTTTCACTTATCCAAGCTGGTTATTTCTCAGATTATACAAACAAAAATGTAGATCATTCATGTTCTTTCTCTGAGATATTGGTACTGTGATCCTTTGCATATTTTTCTTCAGGTTCCAAACCACAGAAGCCTGGAAAACAAAAATTTTATTTCACATTCAGCATACGCTCTTAAAAGAGGATACTTGTACTGTGTGGGCTTTAGATGGATGCCAGTTTTGTTTTCTCATTACATTAAGAAAAAAGATCAGCAGCATGTCCCCGTGGCAAATTTCAATGTCATGCATTCTTTTTACGTGTCCAATCTCAGATCAAGAGGCTTTGCAAGTGTGGAGTATTTCCAAATTGCTAAACCCCAGAAATCCACCAAGGTTCACTTCTTATAGTTATGAAACAAAAAATTGAGTTCTCCCCTAACAGACATCTCCCTGCTAGGCCACACTGACATTACAATACTACTCTCAACTTCTCTACCTCATTAAAGCTTCAATAGCAGTGGTTAATGCCAACACCCAATTCCCCAGCAAGCCAGTTTACTAGTGCTACCAGAGTAACACTGCTCCTGTTGTACTCTGCTCTCTAGCGATACACAGTGTGAGTCCCAGTCCGGTTCCAGTGGTGAACTGCTGTGTACAGCTTTCTGTAAACTCATCTTAGATAGCACATGTATTCTCTGAGCCCTGAGATTACCATCTTGTAGATATTGTTCATGCATTCTGAGTAGAAGAACTGAGTATATGTTGGGCAGGACTTCATACTCTGAAGAATAAACACGGCATCAGAACAAGTTTTGATGAAGTGGCCATTGCCACATAAAAGTTTTTTTCTTCTTCTCATTTATGGGAAGAGAAAGATTGGGTTTCTGCTACTATTTGGATACATTGAAAAGATACTCTGCTCTGATTACATAAGCATTTAAAATATATAGATCACATTATCCAATGTTGAATCAGGATTAAGGAAATTACAAAGATGCAGTAATTAAAAATTAAATTTAAAAGCAAAAATATAGAAAAAAGTGGATAAGTAGTCAGGTTTTTTTAAGGTACTGTCAGTAGAAACACAAGTTGTTAAGAAGCTCAGTTTACAAAATTTCGTCCTTCCAAATGATTTGGAAACATAAGCATTAATCCAACTTTCCTTGTGCCCACAATAGGGTCCTGGTATTCAAACTGAACTTACTGTTTGGTAACCTTGCTCAGTTATACTCAGATGTGAAATAGATTTGACATTCATGTTTCAGAATTGCCTCTCCAATCTCATATATTTGTTTTAGTTGTTTAAAATTGCACTGGGACCAGTTTGACACTTTTCACTTGCAAGCATATTTACTCAGAAGTTGTTTCATTTTCTTATTTGTTGTTCATCTCTAATTGCTCACAGTTAGTTGGTCACAGTCCTTTATGAAGTAGCTTGTTTTCTTGGATGTTGTATGTAAAAATATTGTGAAAAGGTGACATTCAACTCTGTTTTATCAATAATCAATAATTTCTTACCAACAATCAATATTTCTTTATGATATTTCTGGATAAAAATGTATTTCTTCATTATTTATACTAAATGATCCTTCAGGCAGTTACTGTCTGTTACCTTGGACAGAGCTGGACACTAATCACTGTTGCTGTAGAGATTAGCTGCTAATCAAATGCTTTTAAATGCAATTTATTTGGTTCCACACTGAATAAAGAACTACCCTGCCCATTTGTCCCATTCTGACCTTGTGCAAACTTTTGTGTTCGTTTAGAGAGCCCTCTTTCCTTGACCATGGTCTGTCCGCTCAGTTGTAGTGAATTTCCTCTTTAATGATAAGAAATAAAAAGGGCTTACTCCAGAGCAAGGGGCAAGAATAGAAATTAGAAGAATGTAAGGATGTTGTATTCCATTTGATTTTTATGATAGATTCTCTGATTTCTTTGGGGTGATTGCACAATTTATGCTTTTACAGGAACTGAAATCAAGTGATTACTTTAAAAATACGTCTTGATAGATTACGACTGTGTAAAATGCAGTCTCCGCCATTTCCTCACACCTGTTATCTGTAGTTTGTTCCCTTCAAAAGAAAAAGAGGTTATATTCTGTTTAAACACTGATATTTTTTCACCTCTGATCTTTTTTTTTTCAAGCTCAGACCTTCAAATAGAGAAAATGGATCTACCTGTAACTACTGATGTCCAGCTCACAAAGTTCAGTGATATGGAGCCAGATATACAGTATGAAGCTTTCTAGTCAGGCCTGAACATAACAGCCAATATAATCCACGTAACAACTTCAGAGACATTTCTGAAATGTCTTAAAAATGGTTTTATTATTTGGTTACAATTAGCAATTTTAATAGCATTCCCTTCTCCTTTTATTGCAATATACTTCCCTTTAAAGCCTTGTTATTGTCGTCTTGTTGATGTTTTCCAGTCATGGTACTAATTAAAAGATTGAAGTATTCTTCCTTCATTCAATAACATGCAAGAAAAAGTGATTTAAAGAGAGACATTTAGCATAGAAAAATCATAAACTTCCACCTTAATAAGCAGTTAAAGAACAGCAGATGTTTTTAGATTGCCTTGCTAAATGGTGCAGTGTTACAGACTGATCAACACAGCTAATGCCAACTGTAGTGCACTTTTTCTTAAACTTAATTTCTGTTTTATTTAATTTTCCATTGGATATTTCTGCAAACCTGGTACCTTTTGCATCTCATGTCTGCTAAAGGAAGCTGGATTCATCTGTGCATTAAGCTGGCTTAAGCATATTAAAACAAACTTCAACATGCTTGAAGGAAAAGCATCTCTGATATTTAGAGAATACTTATTTTTTACTTTTTCATGGCATTGCGTTAGGTTACTTGGCTTGGTATAAGCCAGACAATGTTCAAGAACTTTCAAAGTCTGAATTTCTTAAATTTCTAATCTCACGTACTTGTACAGTCTCATAGTGTCGTTGGTTTTGGAAGCTTAACTGTAGAATTAGAAAGCAAATTAGATATTTTTGCTATAGAA
Source organism: Scytalopus superciliaris (assembly GCA_013400415.1). Classification (NCBI taxonomy): domain Eukaryota; kingdom Metazoa; phylum Chordata; class Aves; order Passeriformes; family Rhinocryptidae; genus Scytalopus; species Scytalopus superciliaris. The sequence goes on from VXBX01006388.1 coordinate 304,406, forward strand.
AATAGCATGGAGTTTTTGCCATTTGATTTCTGAAATGCTTTAATTTAAAATATGTGTTTCAAATGTGTTGTTTAAATGTTTGCATAAGATCTTTGGGACAGAAGTAGTGTTGCATTCCTTGTGTACAGTACCTGGGAGAGCGGAGCATTTTTCACCAGGATTGCTGCTGCAATGTCAATTGTAGCTGTTCTGTGAAGCAAAATAGTTATTTTTTAAATAGGTCAGTTTATCCTGCTCTGCTCTTCTGGTAACTCAAATGCCATTTTGTAGGCCATTTTTTGTTCATAATACAATACAGAATGTGATAGCATAATAAAACACCTTATATGAGAGACAAAAAAAGCCAGAAAAAATGGCTGAGACAACTGTGGTTATGAAAGCAAAATGTCATTAACTCACTGGAAATATTAAAAAGGTATTACATTAATGAAGTATTAAAGAGCTATCAAGTTTATGAACTATCAATATTTTCTTCCATTTGTAACAATGAATGTATACTTATGCTACACATACAGAAAGTGAGCTTCTCATTCTAGTTGCTCAATTTTAAAAGAAACACAAATAAAGTTAATCTGGGCCTTCACCAGTCTGGTGCTTGGCCCATTGATTTAGCACACTTGTATTTTATATACAAGCTGTTTTTTACATCTGCTCAGAGAGGTCTCCCACTGTTAATATTTCACAACCTGTATAACAGCACCTTTCTTTTTTTCTGATAAATACTAGTTCAGAACATTTCCTTTTCTGCCCTATTTTCTTGGAAGAAAATAGTATTATGCAAGTGCCTACATCAATACAACCATGACAGAAATAGAGAATATTGCTCTGACTTCAACATACTCCCTGAAAAATGAACTGAAAATATTCTCTTCGTGAGAATGTCAGTCTGATTTTTTACTGTTGCTTGTACAAACACTGGGTCTGACCAAGGAAAGCTTTATCTCATACTCCCATGATCAATCTGAAATCATCTCATTGGCCTAATGAGGGCAAAGATGGGCAAGATTTAACAGAGCTGATATGATCAGCAGACGTTAGAATTGTTCTTGCCTGGATGGTGGTGGGCAAATACAGACTGTGTAGTGACAGACAGGTCATCTCTGAATTTCAAGATGAAGGAAAAGAAAGGTTCAGTTCATATTTTCACCTGACTTTTTAACACTTCAGCTCTCTGTGTTCACTTCTGAAATATTTCTCAATGTATTCTGATACTATTTAGATGAAAAATGTCATTCACATTTGGATACAGCTAAACCTCTAGTGTCCCCTCCTGCCAGTGCTCAGTTTTTCACAAACATGGCTCTATAGAGTAGGAAGAAATAGGGCTTTCTTACATTGCTAGGATTACTGGCAAAATGACCCTCTGCTGTTACCGAAATTGTCTCCCTTTGAAGTACTGAAAGATACAGTATGAAAGTTTCTGAAAACTTGAAGTCTACAACACATTGATAAGTAATTTTTCTCTCCCTTGGACTATACCAGATATTTTAATCCAGGGAAGAGCTATTTTATCCCACACCAGGACTTCTGGGCAGACAAAGATGTAGCAAATGATAGATGTCAAGTGAGGTGCAATAATCCTGAGACAATGTTTGCTTGGAAAGCTTCCAGATTAGTCTTACTTTTTTTAAGCCTGATATCATCAGACTTGAAACCAGAGCTAAGCAGAGCTCCCGTCTCTCTCAGACAGTAAGTACAAGTTGTTCTTCTTTTCTGCCAAGACAGTGACTGAAAGCCAGACTGCCCTTTAGACTCCTGCAGCTGGAGAACGTGGCATGAAACTGTTATTTTTTTCCCTGAAGTGGCCTCTGATGTAGGGGAGGAGTGACTACCCCTGACCCTCTCCACCTCCCCTGCAAGGAGACACACTGGTGAGGGAAAGGGAGGTGGGGAAGAAGCTGGGTATGAAAACTTGCTTCAGGTGTTCTATATTTGAAAGGTTTTGCTGGAAATTGGAGTGGGTCTGGGAGGAAGGAGATTAAGACCAGGTTTGAAAAGCCTGGTCAGAGGGCATGTTATCTGTAATATAGCTGTATACTCACTCGCATTCTGCCAGCCTCATATTTTCTCGCTTACCCATCACTGTACATGATAAAACTAGTGGCTCAGAGGCACAGATCAAAACTCTTTAGATGTTGATTTCATTCTCAGTTTCCACATAAAGCTATTCACTGGCCACTCTATACCAGTATATTCCTATATAAGGTATTTTCCTAGAATGGGAACCAATTCTGAGCACACCTCCTTGAAGTAAAAGAGACTAGAATTTATCATTTTCTAATAACAAAGTTGATTTCTGTGCTTTTCCTCAAGAAGATACTTTCTGAAGTATTTCAGGATCCAGCACAGATTAAATTAATCTAAAAATGATAGAATGTAATAAAGGATTAGGCTATCTCAATGATGCAACTTCACAGCCGTCATTTCTTTTCAGACTCTAGGATTTTTCAAAAACCATGAAATGTCTGCATTTTAAAATAGTTTTCTGAAAGGAGTAAAGAAAACACAGAGAACATCAGTGACCTTAAATCTTCCTATGAATCATTTTTTACTGTCTGATCATGGCAGAATGGTGACAAGCTGCTTCATTTTTGCCAAAGTAATTAAATATTATTCTAGCCTCTTTGAGCTCAACCTAATGATAAAGGATTTCATCCAGGAGGAGAACCTGTGTGGGAGCCATTCAGAGACACTTTGCTTGTTTGAAGAATATGTAAGTGCTCAGTTCACAGAAATATAATAACTATTTTTTTTTCCCCAGAAGCATCTTGTTAGAGAGATGTTTTGCTCACAGTGCAGAAGCACTCATGTGGTGCTTATAGCTGCTAGTGTGCCTATTCTGAAAAAGCTAGACCATGACTGCAAGATTCTTGTGAAGATATTTCCTATGAATGCTCTCTGAGGAAAGACATAGAGAAAATTTTAATGGAAACATAGAATGGTTTGAGTTGGAAGGAACATTAAAGGTCACCTAGTTCCAACTTTCCTGCCATGTGCAGGGACCGCTAGACCAGGTTGCTCAAAGCACCATTCATCCTGGCCTTGAACACTTCTGGGGGTGGGACACCCACATCTTCTCAGGGCAACCTGTTCCAGTGCCTCACCTCCCTCACAGTAAAAAATTTCTTCCTAATTTCTAGTCTAAATCTACCCTCTTTCAGTTTGAAGCCTTTGCCCTTGCCCTGTCACTATATGACATTGTCAAAAGTCCCTCTCCAGTTCTCTTGTAGCCCCCTTCATGTAGTGGAAGGTGCTATAAGGTCTCCTCAGAGCCTTTTTTTTCTCCATGCTGAACAGCCCCAACTCTCTTAGCCTGTCTTCACAGGAGAGGTGGTCTAGTCTCCTGATCATCTTCGTGACTCTCTGGACTTGCTTCAACAGGTCCACGTTCATCCATGCAGGTCTCCTGGTAGTTTTGCCTGAATTACTCTTTGTTAGGATGCACCACTCCTAAGCTTGAAGCAGGTGCTCCTTGGATCTTAACCAGCTTTCTTGGACCCCCAGTATAATGTTACCCTCCCCCCTCCCTTTAATCCTGATCCATAGACTCTTGGATGGCTTCCCATCCATCCCCAAGTGGAGCCCCATGCACTCCAGCTCATGATTGACATAGACGGTGACACCCCCTCCTGATCTCTTCTGTCTGTCCTTCCTAAAGAGCCTGTCTCCTTCAATTCCAACACTCCAGTCATGGGAGCCATCCCACCACATCTCCAGGATGGGCCTGCAGGGGTGTGCACATCTCTGACTCCTTGTTTATTCCCCTTGCTACATGTGTTTGCATAGGGGTATTTAACCCTGACTTCTAATGAAGCTGATTTACTGGCTGGAGTAACTGGAATTCCTTTGTGCTGGTCTTCCAGTGCTCTCCTGCCGATCTGTAGGATCCTTTTCCAGGCTCTGGGCATTTCTCACTGACCCTGGCATCAAACGCATAGGAGTGGGATGGATTGAAGTTCCCTTCCCTTGGCAGCTTTAGCTTAAAGCTCTTTAGTTTGACAGCATCAGCCTCCTCTATCATTCCTTTGTGGATATACATTTCTCTCACAGTGGGAATTTTGGAGTTCAAAAATAAAAAAGTAGTAGAAGAAACTGATGTTAATCTCCATAGGCTCAATAACTTGCTTAGTCTCTAATGTGTGATAGCAGGGTGCAAGAGAGGTTGTTATAGTGTTAGTTTGGCTTCCTGTGTGTCTTTTTGTCTTAGCCGCTATGCAGAAATGCCAACATAACACAAAAGTAATTGTTGTGCTGTGGTAATCAGAATTGCTGCACTTTGTCAGCTCATTAGGAAGGCAAATATATCTCATTTATAAAGGAACTTTTTGACTGGTGATTAAAGTACAGGACTGAAAGTCAGTTACCTAAGATCATGTTTCTGTCTCTGTAGTGTTCAGGGGCTTTTCTATATCTTTTTCTTTTTTAATTTTTGTGAAAACTTTGATTAATCATACTGTGCCTCAGTTTCCTTTCAGGTACAAGGAAGATAATATTTTGGGAGCTTTTGATTGACAAATTTACTGTTTGTCAGGTAATTTGAGGTGTTCAGATAAAAGGGTCTCTTGAAGTGCAAATTAGAGGTAAGTATGGCTGAGGTGCAAGTGCCTTATGCCGATTTTGATGTCAGCATTTGCCAGTCTTTTAACTGATGTTTTTGAAAGCCTGTCTGACAGCACTGTCTAATGTACTGTTTTGTTTTGTTTATGGGGAGAGAGCCTTGTTTTGCTAGGAAGCCATTGGTTTGGGTTTTTTCTCTGTAGGAAAGTTATTTTTATGGAATGTTTAAGGATCTGCGTAAGTGGGACATATAATACATATGGTGTATGAGTAGTCTGGATAAAGTATTGATATTTATTGTGGTAATTTTGCTGCATGGAGGTAAATTTCAGATGATTAAGGTCAACTAGTTAATGTTTAAGCCCAGATACTTAAAGCTTTAACTTTGCTAAGTTCCTATCTAGCTATACTTCAAATGAAACTCAGTGTTTGGAAACACGACCTCAAGATGCAGTTAAAGTGCCTTTGTCCCTCCTGAGTCATCCCCTTTCTTAGATCATCAGCTATCACCTTTGTTAGGTGTGATCTTCTTTCTCTCTTTATGAGCAAGGTTTAGGTAGGAAGTTGTTCCATGATTCCCCTTTTCAACTGTGCCATCAGGAGTTTAGCTTGCAGGAATAACTGCAGGAATAACACAAGTGAGTCAGGGTGCTTGGTAGTCACAGACTTTACATTGTCCTCTGCCCTCATACTAGCTCATGTGTCATGGGTAAATTCTCTTGATGTTACCTCAACACAAATGAAAATGAATAAACCTACAGTAGTCCTGGGAAGAAGGCAGATATTTTAAGAAGAAGGTCTTCATTAGGCTTTGTGAATGAACTTTTCATTTTTTATAGTTTACACAGCATTAGAGGGAAAATTAGACCTTATCAACCAAAAGGGATTTCACATCAGGGCAGAGGATATGTAAATTAGTCTTAGTCTGTTTTATCAGAGCTTTTTCATCATATCTGCATGATGTTGAGAGAGGTTGGCAACTGAGGGAAGCCATTAATCTTGCATTGTTTTCACAGTACCATCTCTATTTTTGAAAAACTTGTCCGTGATTTAGGTGCAGTACTTTGAAGAAAAAATTATAATTTATTTACCAAAGCCTTTTACAACCATCCACAGTGACGTAAATGTGCATGCTAACATGTCCCCGTATGGTCTTCTAGCTATGAACCAAACAGGTTTATAGCTTTTGCAGGAAGAAGTTTGACTGTGTGAACTTTGTGTGTCTTCTAGCTGAGAAGGTCAGCACCTTGTAAAAATAAGTCAGTAGGTCATCCATCATGTTCACAGGTCATATTGACTTCCACTGTCATAATTGAAAGGTCATAAGTAATATTTACAGTCTTAACTGTCCAGTGAATATAACTGTCCATAATAATTACTCTCAGTTAGCAATGTCTCATGGAATGCAACTAGTGATTTCCTATTAATTATCATAAAACCTTGCACTCGTCTACTTTTGTACCTCTAGAATTTATCAGTGAGGCATACAGTTTCAGGAATCTGCCCTAATCTCCAAAACTGAGGCGTTGTTCAAAAGCAGTAAGTGGAAGATTCTGTTGTTACTCTATTTTGCTTTTGCAAACTCTGATAGGAAAAGTCAGCACCATTATGAAATCCATTATAATCACAAGTGCTAGTATGTTTGAAGTAGCTGCAGGAACTGTTGAGTCCTCTAGGGAGTGTTTATTTGAGTTGTTTCATTTGTTCTAGCTATTTAGATTGCCCCTTGTCTGGGTTCTTTCTCTATTTTCTGCATGTTCAAAGCAAATACATACCTCAGAGTCCCAAAACCTGACAGCTCTCTTGAGCCTAAGAGAGAACAATATTTTCCTCCCCCACTCCCCACCCTGTGAATAACTTAAATGCAGTGATGCATTCTCCTGGGCCTTTATATTTCCTAACTATATATAAATAAAACAGATGAAACTTTTTTTTAGATCAGGGTTCCCGTCATTTTCCATTTGTCTGTAAACCACCTTAGTATCTATCTTTGATACTACACAAAAACACACAAACAAAAAAACAACTACTACAATAACAACAACAAAACACAAGAAAACCCCACCAAACAACAAAAGTCATATCTGATAAAGTACAGGAAATAATAATAATTAATTTAAAACAATTGTAAACTTCAGTCTAGCTTTAAGAAGTAGCTTCAACTGTCTCAGGGTTACTAAAACCTGTTTCTTCTTTTCATGTAAATGAGTTGTTTACAGATACTAAATTTAACTCACCCATGATTTTCATACAATTTTTATAGTGTTTTTTAATGTCCTGCTTTAAAATGATCTTGCAACCCTAGTGAGCAGATGGATTTTTTTTTTATTTTTAGTCACTGTTTTAACAGCATACTTCACTATCTTCCTGGGATTTGTAGGATTTTATGTTTAGTTATACTGTACTGTTACAAGGGTTTCCTTGAGGACTTATATCTTCAGGCAACAAACACACTCCTTCAGTGGTTCCTTACTAGCCCCTAAAAGTGTTAAGAAAGAATGATAGCTGATTTCTAATGTTATCAAGCTCTTACATGACCATATTTCCCTCCAGTACATCAGCAAAAGGTTACAAGGATTTCAGGATGCTGGAATTCAAATGAAATTTAACTCAGTTTGTAAAGACCAGTTTGATTTTATTCTTACACTCATTAGCAAGTATACCATGTGCTTCTGAACATGAAAATGATGCAATGAGAGACAATTTGCTTTTATGAGTATGTCCTTATAGGTGAATACAATAAAGTTATTCACGGTCCTGAATGCACCAGTGATAAGCTGAGGACAAGGCTGCTTCTGCCAGTCCAAAACAATGGGGTAGAACACAATCTGTCAGTGACTGGTAGCAAACACCACCATATATCTTCAAGATCACATCAAGCACCTTGCCTGAAAAGGGTAATTTCAAATATAATTTCTAGATAGTAGACTCATAATCAGCCTTATAATGTCTATAATTGTCTACATAGTGTCTTTTTTTTTGTTAGACATTTCTTCCAGACAGATCCAAGTACTTTTCTAAGATACACAGTCCTCAAAATTGCAATCTTTCTGCAAGTAAAATCAGGAGATTTCTCTGTTGGTTAAGTATTCAAGTCCAGTCCTTAGGAAGAATGGTGGGGGCAGTCATAACTCCTCATATATTGAAAAATGCTGAGCAGCATAGCTCATAACATATTCTTATCAACATGAGAATCCATCAAGTTATATATTTTCAATGTTTTTTTCTTAACCAATTTGATTTTTAAAGAGAATGTTTGATTTACTTTAATACCCAGAGTATTTGGTAATTTATTTATTTTTTTTTTATTAATATTGAACACTATTTCATTCTGGTACTGCCTTGACAAGTAAAAATTACTGCTATAGAATCATAGAATCATTAAGGTTGGAAAAGACCTCAAAGATCATGTAATCCAACTGTTAACCTAGCACTAGCATGTGCATCACTAAACCATGTCCCTAAGTGCCACATCCACACAACTGTTGAACAATTCCAAGGAGGGTGATACCATCCCTTCCCTGGACAAGAGCAGAGTGAGAAGATATTTCGAAGTTCACCTGTAACCTCCCATTTTGCAAGTATTAATATCCTCTGATTTAGGTGACCCTAAGTTTAAAAAAAAATATCTAGAAAGAAAAATGGATATTGATATCCAAGGAATTGTGTTTGCTATTATGAGATGAAGTTTGCCATGCTCGGTCATGCTTAGAGTGTTGCTTGAGTCTTTAAAGCATTGCTTGACTGAAGACTGCAAGTCTGAATTAATCTGGACATACTAATTGAAGAAGATGCTTCTTTTTTTGCTGTCAGTGTCTGGCAAAGCTGGCTGAACTCCTGCATGCAAGTTAGATTTCAGTGTGTGTTATCAAACGTAGCTGTTTAGATATTTTGCAGGTAACAACATTCAATTTTCTGCTCAAGGACAAAGCTTCTATTTCAAGCACTGTTCACTGGTTTAGCATGACAGGGAGGGTGTTCAGGCTCCACCCAAACTTGTGAACTCTGCACTTGCTGAGTTATTAGGCCGGGTGTCATGGGTTAACCAGCAGTTCTCTGGGAGATTGCATGGACTACCCTGATGGACCTGAGAGTCACCACATCCCTCTCTCATCAGTCTGCCTTCCCCAAGGTGGGAACACAGGGGCTTTCTTTTATCGTGTCCACTGCATCCTGCCAGCCCCAAGGTGTGAAGTGCAAATAAGGCAGGGTGGCAAAACAAGTTGAGATGTGCAGAGATTGACTCTCAGTCTCTTGCTCCCTGTCTCGGTATAGGGCCTAGTGCTGACTCTGAGGTTAATTACACTGATGAGGTCGTCCTGGTGAGACCTAGATCAAGAAGTGCAAGGCAGAAGTATAGACTGAACCAAAAGTGGGATGATGAGGAGCTCACTGCTGTGCCTTGCTCCCTGGACCTCTTTTGATTCCTCTATTTTTATGTCAGCCCATTAGCTGGGATTTCTGTGTGTGCTCCTGTGAAGAAGAAAATAAAAGTATAGACTGTAGCACCTTTAGTAGCCTTTCTGAGAAACACTCTTTAAAGTACTTTTTTGAGAACCCCAAAGTGGCAAAATTCAGCTTTACCTACAAAGGTGAGAAGTCTTGAACCAGGCATGCTGACTGAAAAAATCCATAGTTTCTTGCAAGTAACCAGAATAGGTTAGTTAATATTTACATATTAGTTAATTAGTTAGTTAATATTTAATACTTATTTCTTTTCAAGATTTTCAGTGTCTTCCTGCAGGTCACAGGAGAAAAAAAATCCTTATAAAAATCTCATTGATTTGAACTTCTAAACCCTGTTCTCAGAAGTAATTTAGGAGAAAAATGACATTAATTGTCAAGGAGACTATGATTCAAAATGTCTGCCCCTTTTGAAAATGAGCTTTAGCTTCTAAATCTGCTAAATTTTGGAAGTCTAAACTAGGCAGAATAGAGTACAAGACATTTTTGGAGAAATAACAGATTATAAAGACTACAAGATAAATGTATCAATAAATATGCATGGTGAATATCAAAAAACATTTTAGTTTTTCTTGCAGTTGTCTGTAGAAATGCTTTCATTTTTTGAAAAAGAACACAAAGTAAGTGTTCATCAAATAAATAATAGCCAATGCTTAGGACCCTTAAATACTGAAGCAGAAAGTCACCTGTTACTGAAAATATTTATCAGCAATTAGTTCTGAGCACTTTTTCTGCTGTATACATATCTTTCCTACAACTGTCAACATCATGTGCACCCAGGGCCTATGAAAATACCAACTATTCACTCACTGTAAAGAAAACTTTTTTTAAGGGGGAGGGAGAAAGGACTCCATTCATTTCTGTTAACTCAAAGACTCTGCGTAAATATGGGGAAGAGATACATTTCTTCATCTTCTCTGTGTATTTGTCAACAGTTTCCCACATTTTTTTCAGACTTTTGACTGAAAAAATGGCATTACCTATCAAAGTCTCTGTTGTTCATAACATATTCAGCAATGAAGGCTCATAAAGCAAAATCCTTCTTTGTCCTGTATAACCTATAGTGCGTGCACTAGCACGTCTGTTATCAGTGCAGTGCACTGTGTGACTGCAAACAGTAATACAATCAGGTTTTCATTTATATTAATGTGGATAAGCTCTGATCGTGTTAAAAGATATGCACTTGCTAAATGTAATTCCCATATATTACCATATTACCTACAAAAGGCCATTGTTTACATAATGTGACTCACATGAGGATTCTGAATGAAAATTTATCGGTGAGATTGGTAAATGTTCTCATTCAGTTTTACATTAAAAGAATTATAAAAATTAAAAAAAAAAATTAACATGAAACTGATAAATTGCCACTAGCAGCAGATTTGCTATCTACATCACAAGACAAAAGCCATCATTATGTATAAACTAAATCTCACAGTCCTGTTCAGGAATACGTCCATTATTATTGAGTGAAAACCAAACTTTGTATTTCTCTTATAGAGAGATCACCTCCTTCATGAGTGGCTTTAGCAAAATAAAATCCAGATCTCAGCACTGTGGCCCAACATGATCCCTACATTACAACTAGGGTTGTGCTGGTAATGGATTTTCCAGCAGCGATGTTCATAAGGTTGAAAGTAACCAACACCCTTTTCCACAGTAAAGCAGGAGCTAAAGAACATTCAAGAAGTATTTGGATGATACTCTCAGACACATGGTGTGACTCCTGAGAAGGTTCTGCACAGGGTCAGGAGTTGGACTCAGTAATCCTTGTGAGTCCCTTCCAAGTTGGTATATTCTGTGATTCTGTGATTCCCAGGAAGCAGAAAACCTGACTCAGTTGTCTTCCTTTGCATGAAGGGACTCGAACATTCATTTCCCAAAGAGGTCCATTTTGCATAGGTTTTTAATGGAACATGAACTAGAACAAAGACTTGGATGCAAGGATTCCTATGCTGTCTTACTTTCTGTTACTGTAATCTTGTGCTTTTCCTCGCTGGACAATTCTTTTGTTTACTTACCAGCACTGTCTTCAAACCCCTACGAACAAAAGGAAGGAATTTAACCCAAGACTAATAAGTGTGCTCCCCACTGAAGTATGAACTAGAGGGGGATTATATGCACATACTTGCTGTCATTTAGTTCGCATGAAAACAGAGGGAATTGCATTCTTTATTACTTCTTTTTGCATAACACAGATACTTAATTTGTAATAACTGCAGTCCTGTTAGTAAACTGGAGCTCTGTTTCCACTTACTTAAAAAAATGCACCTGAATGGCATTTTATATTAATGTTACTTGGCAGAAGATGAAACGATGCTGATCTGATTGGTAATCAGTACTCTGTGTACCTCCATTTATGGGTAGCGATTATCCTGCCTGCCTAGACAGAGTTAAAGGTTGTAAGAGGTAAACTCAAGAGAACAGGGAAAGCTACAGGAGAGGGAAAAGATTCAGTATTACATTATAGGGTTTTTTTTTCTGGAGAATTTAATTACGGAGTATAGTTTAGATAGGCTGAGAAATTTTAGTCTGCCAGGCTAGACTGAGAGTCAGAGGAGATAATGAAGCCTTAAAACTGGCAGGGTTTATTTGGAATGAAGATGAATAAGTTGTTACCAGCAAGTGGGTAGGAGTCTCTGACAAAGAAAGGGATGCATAAACTGAAGGAAGCATATTGCATGTATTGGGCTGACTGAAATATATCAAAGCTTCACAGAAAATTTGCTTTGAGAGAGGAAGGAAATATCCAAAGAAGGTTATTTTATTTTTAAGTCTCTGCTCTGTGTGTGTGTACCTTTGAAAAAGAGAGTGCTTTGTTCTGAAAAAAAACATTCTGAAAAAACTGCAGTCAGCTTAGCAGTTGCAAATCCCTGAAGGAAGAAAGGTTCACAGATGCCAGATGCACTTGTCATGCTACCAGAGTTGGAGAAATGGGAATGTCTGGCCAGTGATCCATTTCAGGTTTCATCTTTTGAGACAGTGGCCTAGTCACTGAGTACATGGAAGAAAGATAGAAACAGTCAAGAGGGAAGATGTCCAAAAGATGATGGTGCTTTGTGTTGTCCGGTGACAATTTTTAGCTGGTAACAAAGACAGCTAAAGAAATCTCTGTCCCCAGGTACTTGTTTTACAGCTCACTAGCCCATTGGTTTTGCAAACATTTTTACTGGGGCTGTACTTGTAACCTAAAACATCAAAACCATCAGGCTAAAAAGAAACCAACCAATATGGACTGGGAACATCTTTAAATCTCAGTTTGTCATTCTCCTGACTTCATTATCAGTGTGGCCACTCAGACACACTTCAGCATTACCAAGAGGGAGACAGACAGCAGCATTATGGTCTAAAGGAAACAGCTACAGGTGGTGAATGGGGTTGGCACCCTGTCAGCCCACTCAGCCAGTGTGATTTACACCCCACTGAGAAGCTCACATTGCCCACAGTGTGCATCAGGTCTGTCCATGCACTGCAATCTGTTGCATGTGTTTCTAAGTTACATTATATATTGGCTGATGGCTTGCCATAGATTTGGGAAGATACAGTCAAGTGAGTGTGGGATCAATGTGGACACAGCTTAGCTTTGTCAAGAGAGTGAAGAAGTCTTCTTTTCCTGAAAGCATAAAATGCTCCAGATTGTCTGCTTTTATTCCACAAATCAGCATTCATTTACAGAAAAGGCCAGAATAAGAGATCCGATCAGCTTGGAGGTAATTAAAATCTTATTCTTATCCATGAGCAGAGGAATGACCTGGGAGGTACCTTTTATACTATATGAAGTACAACATAAAACCACTGGAACAATATCAGACGACTCTTTGACAACATATTATGTGGTGCCACCACATTACTGGAAAACTACTGACAGTTTTTAAAGGGAATGTTGTGGTGCAGTTTTCCATGAGATGCTGATTAATATGCTATTGAGTCTATAAATAAGGTGCCAACCAATGACAGTTGTGACAGCAATTCTGCACCTTGCTAGGATGGGACTGAGATCAGTAAGTCAGTTCACATAGGCCAGTTATCTGCTATGTAACAGTAATGAATGGTGAAAGGCAGGATATGAATTGCTATTTAGAGGGAAGGTGTTCAGAAAAATAAGGACAAGATGAGAATTTTTTCATACAACTTTAGCCGTGTTACACACATACTCAGACAGAAAAATGAGAGAAGTGTCTAAGTGCAAAACAAGCAATATATCTGAAGATAATAAAAAGCAGTGAGTGGCTGTCCAAGGCCACACACTGCATTTCATCATGCTTACAAAAAAAAAGCCAAAAAACCCACTGAGAAATAAGACCCCAAACAACCCTCCAATCTTTTGTTTAGGCTTAAAGTAGTTAGCCCTGTGGGCCTCTGTTTTTTCTTACTCAAGCCCTGTTTTGCTACAGACTCAGTGAATTTTGAGCAAATAAATAATAGCATGAATTTTGTTTTTCTGTGTTCTGGACCAGATTCTGATTTTGAAATATCTTTATGGGCCTCTCAGAGGTTTGTACAGTAGAGATAGTGAGGCTGCAGTAGAAACACTGGCATAATGAGAGAAAACCATGAACAAGGTACTTGGGATTCTCTGCTTTGGGAATAACTCAAGCACATGGGTTTGATCAGGCACCTTTCTGTGTGTAGTTCGTAATTTCTAAACTCTGTTTCTCCCAGTAGATTAATGAAAGCCCAGACAGTCTTCTTGTCTCAATGACATGGGGGAGCTTCCTTAAAATTAAAACATCTATTGGGAAATCTAAAGAAAAGGGAGACTATAAGTAACACTAATCTTTCACAAACTATTAATATAGATTATTGAAATAATAGTAACTTCAGTATCCCCGTCAGTGGTTTGTCACTACTGGTATGTGTTATGTTTTCTTATAGCAGTTGTGTATCCTAACCAACACTACTTTATAAAAAGACTTAATTCATATTTTGACATCTACATCAATATATTTTGTAACTTTTTTTGCTTAAGGTTTTGCCAAGAGGCTTCTCTTCTCCAGGCTGATCATCCTCAGCTCGCTCAGCGTCTCTTCATATAACAGATGCTTCAGTGCTTTATCATTTCCCTGACCCTACACTGGACTCACTCCTGCATGTCTGCATCAGTATTGTACTGGGAAGCCCTGTGCTGGACCCAGAACTGTAGATACGTCTCCTCAAGGCTGGATAGCAGGGAAGGGTCACCTCCTTCCATCTACAATCAATGCTCTTCTTGCCTTCTTTGGTTTCCTTCTAAATTAAAAAAAACAACCAAACAAACAAACAAAAACCAAAACAACAACAAAAAAAAAACCCAAAACCACTAAACACAAAAGAAAAAGAAAAAAGAGGGGAAAAGGCAAAACAAAACAAAACCCCACAATCAAACAAAATAAAACAATACAAAACACCCACCCTTTCTTTTGACAGGTCTTTAAGAGAAATTACATGGTATGCAATTATCAGGAACAACAACTTGCAAACTGTAATGGAATGTAGACACAGCATACTAATTTAGGAACTGTGATATTGAAGGTATTGACCCCAGTTATTTTGGGGCTCTCTATGTCTATGTTTGCAGAACAGTCTGAATCACATAAGCAGTTAGCACTAAATGCTTGTAGGATACCAAAGGACAGTAGGATATCATGTAGTTCCTAATATGTTTTCTCTTTCAGTCCTGAAACTCTAAGTTCCAATGCTTGGCATTATAGCTGGACAATTTTATTAATATTACTTCCTTTAATTTTACTGGTTTATTAATCTCAAGAGTGTCCTATGACAGTCTGTTCCACAGTATGGTCAAATTTTTTTGCTTTGCCTACTCAATCAAACTTTCGTTCTTTTTTTCAAATTTGGACTTGCTGTCTTTCAGTGTATCTGGATGTCATTGCAATCTTAGGCAGAGAAAAGAAGGAAGAAGATAGCAATTATCTTTCTATATTCATTATTTACACTCATTATTTCTTGCATCCCTTGTCATTTAAATGCTTTTGCAACAAAAATACTATTTTCTTTGTGAGATTTCCCCCCCCTATATTAATCGTTCTTGTTATCATAAGGGCTTTGTTTTTGCATATGATGTCAGCAGAATAATTTTATGGCATTTTAGCTTTATGCTTAGTGCTTGTATATCAAAGGATATAATCAGTTATGTCTGATGATTGACTGATTACTGTTTTCTGTGTAAACATGCACATAGGTATTCTTTGTATTTCACCTTGACAGTACAATTGTAGGCTATTTTCCTTTTGTTAAAGTGTTACAAAAAAACATTTCCTGCTTTTTTGTATTTCTTGCCTTTCCTAAGCAAAAATCCCATTCTGCTCTTCATTATTTCCTTGCTGTTTACCAGAGGGATATCAATTAAAAAGATCAAGCATGATGAAAAGTCATTATTGCTTAAAGACTTTTAAATCTGTGCTTTTGTGACTCCCTTGTTACCTATTTTCATATAAACTCTTCCAAATTTGCTAGGCTGATACGAATTGAGATAAATTAGATCATTTGTAGCCTAGTCTTTACTGCCAAATTCGGATTGGCAGTCTGAATACTTCACTGTACAGAGAATGGCATTGTATGCTGGGTTCTCTTGGAGGATGAAATCTTGGATTTACTCTCAGTCCAGACAGTTATTTTGCTTCCCCAGCACAGATAGCAGTCTATTTGGCATCTAGGTAGTCTTTTCTCATTTTCTTTCTGCAATTGTCAACAATTACCTCCCATGTGCTGGTTCTCTCCAATGCTTTCTGTGCCAGCAGGTCTGCTCGCAGTATCCAATACGCTTTGTGTAACTTTAAGAACACATATTTGAGCAGACCCCTGCAGATGATGGTAGCTAGCATTCTCTGCTTCATAATGATGGCAAGGTACCTTATTGCTCTCACATTTCTTGTTTACAAGGGAGGTGAGGATTCATTCATCTTAAATGACAATCTTGTTGAAACCTTGCTGAAATACTACCTTGACTTCTTTTGAGCCAAATAGTAAATTTCCATTTGTGCATCAAATGAGGCTCACAGAGGGGAAAACATTTGTACTCATGTGAACTGTGGTTGATTCATTATTGAAATAAGTGGCTGATTCTGAAGTATTTAGACCTTCATTTTGGACTTAATCCACACCTTTTTTGAACAATTTTTTATATTATAGAGTTCAGTTTGGCCTGTGGGACTCTGAAAGGCTGGGATTTCTGTAATATAAAGTGGAATTTGCTGAATTTTTATCTGAACTTTACAAATTGCAGTGGTTTTGTACAGAATCTGTCTTAAAAAAAAAAAAAAAGCTTTGGCTTTACAACAGTAGACAAGGTTTTGAATAGGAAAAAAAAAGCTGTTGTACATCAAACTGTACCTCTGAAACCTGGCAAATGTAGATTTGGAGAGCAAGGGTGGGATTACATTAGAAGTTCTGGCAAGCTGCTGAGTATAATTATTACTATGGAAAATCAGGTAACTTCCATCTCGATTAAGAATTTGTGATAATGACAAAGCTGCAAATATCTATGAAGACCTGGTCCCAGGCTGTCTTTGCCCAAGACTTCACTGACCTGCTTAAAATTGTAAATGTGGTTTTACTTGCAAGACTCCTGTCTGCTTCCAAACACCTCAGGTGCTCCAGGGAATCGGTATGAATGAATCATCTATGGTTTGAAAAAATGTTAAAGCTGCATTGATAGAAATTCTTCCATGAGTTGCTTTGCAGTGTGTGTGTTGATCAGCTGTTTTAAGGTAGGTGGATCATGGCTGAGGCCATAGTTTGGAGGTGGGTGAAATGTGAGGGGATAAAGTGCTGGTGCATTAAGGATTGTTCAGCACACAAAAAAAATGAAGGATTTGAGCACAAGATTAGGAATCACAACATAAACAATAAAGGTTGTGGAGACCAGCTGTTCCACCACAAGCCAGCTGTAGTTCATTGGCCACATAAGCAGAGTGAGTGGAGAAGGTGAAGGAGGTATTCACACTGCGGTGAAGTTAACTTGATTTACAAAAGTGTTAGCTAAAATTTTATTTTCAAATTACTTTACAAAGGAAAATAATTTTCTGTGTATTTCTATTTCTTTACAGCTTTTGAAGTGTGTTTAGGACATGATTCAAACTTGTCTTCACACACAGGAACCATGAACCTGCTCTCTATTCAAGTTAGGGCTGAAGCACTGAAAAATCACCTAAAGTGCTTCAAGACTGTGCAGCCTGGTACAGACAAGAGTAATAAAATGTCACCCTATGCAATGTAAATTCTCAGAATTAACTTTTCTGGGAATAGGAGTATGCAGTTGTCATTTTTTTATCATCATGAGTTCGGGGGAAGATAAACACCTAGCCAAATCATCTGAAAAATAAAAACAACTCCAAAAGCTAGGCATGGCTGATCATACAGCTAATTCCATCTGAGGAGGCACACAATTTAACCTTTCAGAAATCAATGAGTAGGACATAGGCAAGAAAAAGCCCAATAAATAGGTTAACCTCATTTTAACCTTCATTCAGCCTAAAGTAGCTTGAACACCGGTGTCTGATAAACTATGAGAATGCTCTGAGGTCAAGATCATTGGAGCATTTTGTGTAAAAAGACATAGAAGTTTTCTCTTGAATGTGGGTGTCTGTACAGCCAGGGGTGCAAGAGAATCCTTTCCATGGCTGGCAAACTAAAAAAAAAACAAACAACCAAACCAACCAACCAACCAACCAAAAAAAAAAAAAAAA
>VXBX01006388.1:322118-354091 GCA_013400415.1 Scytalopus superciliaris
AAAAAAACCAAAAAAACCCCAAAAAAAAAAAAAAACAAAAAACAAAAAACCAAAACAAAAACCAAAAACCAAAAAAAAAAAAAAAAAACCAAAAAAAAAAAAAAAAACCCAACCAAAACAAAAAAAGACCACACCAACCCAAACACCACCAAAAAGAAACAAGAAAACTAAAAAACAACTACCAAAAAAACACCCCCAGAACAAACAAAAAACCCACACAAACATGGGAAGCCCTTCTTTAGCCTTCTGCTTAGCACACCTAGCCAGTGGCAAAAATCAGCTCAGGGGTTTACGTGTTCCGTTTGTGTTAGACCATGGCTAGATAAAGTGAAATGGGGAGCAGCCCCCAAAATCTCCCTATCTAGCAAATGCCCTGAGTTAACACTGGATTGCCTTTTCATGTCCATGTTAGCACACCTAGTGTCTTTTGCTATTCTGACTGCATGGAATGCCAGCTGCAAAAGGTTCTAAGAACACCCTTCTAGTGACTAAACCTCTGGGGGAAATTACATTTTTTTGAGTTGACTCTGAGGATCTCACCATTTCCTTGGACTTGAGACCTTTGTGCAGTACCTTTGTACTCATGTCACAATGCTCTCCTTCCTTTCCTGCAGAGAGAGCTGCTGGCACAGAATCCTGACAAAAGTAGGCACTCAGTCTACACTGAACTGACACACAGTTTCTCACCACCATTTCTTCTCTCTCCCATCCTGCTACCTTTTCCTATAGTTCCTGTGGGCTGAGCACTGTCTCTCTTTTGCTTTACTTTCTATGGCTGACATCCCACAGCAGGCACCAGTGCTGATGGGCTGGAGGATGCTGTGAGGACTTTGGCAGTGTTAAGGTTGGACTCGATAATCTTAGAGGTCTTTTCAAACCTGAATTGTCCTATGATTCTATGACTAATGGGAAGGAGAGGTGAGGCAATACTAGCAGCAACACCAGAGATACATTCAGTAAGACTTGGAAAATACAGAAATGGTAATAGCCTTAGTTTCTGTATTATGCTGGCTGCAGTGTTCTGAGAATTTCCTTGAGATCATTTCTTCTGTGAAATGAAATGTGGGATCCTCCTCCAGCATGCAAACTATTGCTGTAGAAGCACCAGCTTCACTTTGAGGTGTATTGTGCTGTGCTGAACAGACCTCACCAGTGAGATGGTGATTGAAAGGGAAAAGCTGTATGAATATCACTGGCATAAGGGAAATACTGCAAAATAGATTCATCTGTGCTATTCAGAAATAAGGGTATTCTTGCATAGTAGCTGCTGGAAGAGAATGTGGTCTGACCAGTTCTGCTTTGGTCAAAACACTGGAACAGAGACAGGATTGGAAGACTTAAGTTTTAACAATGCTGTTCACAGGATGTCAAACATACAAATAGACAAAATGGGAAGATTATCTGAAAAGAATTCATGCTTCTGAAGAGGTTGTTGGCTGTTGATTTTGACAACAAAATAAATGGCCAAAATGAATAAAAACTGGACATTTTGGGGGCAGGAGAGGGTTATGGAAAGGGAAAAAAGAAGGCAAAAAAATCCCTTGTAGAACAATTTCAGTAACCAGGTTGAAGAGGGATAAATCAGATGGCTCTGAAGAAAATGAAATGTACATGTTGTATATTGCTCAGAGAGTATGGAAGTGAGGCATTACCATGTGCTAGTGGAGCTGAATGACCTCCACAGCAGATGTGAGCTGATATGATCTGTGAAGATGCACTGTAACAGTGCAGAGCAGGACTGAAAACACTAAATAGACACCCTCCAATCTTTGTGTATATGTAAGAAGACCTGGTGATACGTGCTGTCCCCTGTATATGTAATAAAAAAGGCAAAATAAAAACATAACCAAGTTACTATTACAAGGTGAAAGGCAGAGTTTGGTTGCAAGAATGAGAATTTAACTAGGATCCTGTTTGCACTCACAGTTGGTAAACAGTCATGGCCAGATCATTCATTTATTCAAACAGCATTAAGGATGTCACAGGCTGTAAAATGCAGAGTGTATATCCAGGAGGATATCTAACCACAACACCAATTATTTTTGCCCTCAGAATAAAAATTACCTAAAGACCAATTTAGACTGGCTGGGAAACAGGATATCACTTCCCCGGTGTGGTTGAGTGGATGACACTTAGGAATAAAAACACATATATTGTTAATTGGCCATGAGTTCCTTCATTTAACAAGGACCCTCTCAGGGTACAAAATGTAATAAATTGGCCAGGCAGCACCACAGAGGAAGCTGAGGGACTGTTGGAAGGATTGGGCTGGTACAAGTCCCTGGAGGCGTATTTGTCAGCCCTGTGGAGTGCTGCATAGCAAATTAGTGAGATAAATGTAAGTTAGGAACTATGTTCATTCTCCTGCTCTGAGGAAGACTCTGTCATACATGGACTACTTTGTACTGTTTGTCTAACCTTTTGCTTGAAAATCATTGATGATAGGTGTCATGGCTGGGGGTGAAGGTGTAGTTGTTGACTATTCATTTTCTGATATTTTTCATCTCCAACAGTAACAACTTACAGCACAAGAAGCCTGTGCTGGCTCCCTGCATAAAGTGTATTTGCCAGCCACTAAACCTCTGCAGGACTCAGATCTCTGAACACTGCCTTACGATGATCATTTCTAAAGAGGCAGTGCTTCCCAGTTTTATCATCTCCACCATGGTTCATCCCATGACATTTGGCTTGTCCCATGAAACCAGGCTGTCTTTTTAATGAAACAAATTACAAGTGTAATTATCCAGGGGTCATATGTCAAAGGAATAGACACAAAGGCTGAAAGAAAAATGATTACAAGTGAAATAAAATTCAACTTAACAATGGGATACATCCCTTGTTTCACTACTGGCCTGGGATGCAGGCTGCCTCCTGGTTCCCCTCTTAGAACAAGACCTCTTAGTTTCAGAATTAGCTGCTTCTCTGCACAGGAGCCATACTTGTCTTTAAAATCTCTTAGATTCACAGCACTTTGTGCATGGTGCAACGTGAAAGTTATACATATGTTCGATTGTGTCAGTGCCCTGAAGCATATTCTCAGGTTTTTATTATTAAAAAGTGACCACATTCTCTCCTGGTTGTTCTCTAAGGTTAGGTTGTTCCCTCATCTACTCTGGTGTGTGGGCACAGTGAGACTACACCACTTCTGTCATAGGCTAGTAGTTTGGTGATATTCAAATCCACTTTTGTTGTGTTGTGAACTGAGGGAATTTGACCCTGTCTTTTCTTTTAGTGAGTTTGGCTGGCTTTAATCCCTTTGTATGTTTGCATTTGTGTATGTAGAAGAAAATCATAAAGTATATACATACATAATAGGTATGTGCCTGAGTGAATATATAAACAAATATACCTTGAATGCAAAAAAGGAGCAAATTACAATGGTAATTTGCTGTCTCTAAGATCGCTCAACTGTACACTATTGGATTAATTAAGCTCTCCATATTTTTATTGCTATATTAATCCTTTTAAGTATTACTCTTCATTGTCTATTGAATAGCATCATGCTTATTTCATACTATGTCCCCAATTTACAGAATAATTTAAGACTTTAATCCTATTATTCCAAATGCTTGCAAGACTGCATGGCCAAGTACCATCTGTACGTTTTCCAAATGTGACCACTCCTGTAAACCAATCAGTTCAAAGTAAACCTTGGTTCACGGCTGATCTCTCCAGATCTGGTGAAAAATGTTCTCATTTTACCTGTGAGTTACTTAGATTCACTGGGTGAAGCCCTTTTGAACAGCTATGAAGGTACCCTGTGGCAATTTCATTTAGATAAAATTAGATGGAGTTTGGTTTAAAAAAGTAGTCTAAATTAACATCAGAAACCATAGTAAAGTCAGAATAAATCAAAAGAAATACCCCTCCTGATTGACCAGATCCCATCAGAGAAATGAGGTGGGTCTGTCACCATTTATCCTTCATAATTCTATGTTGGTTGTCCATCCCAGTCTCAACCTTTAGGCCTGTGTCTATCAAACTGCTCATGGTCCAAGTTATTTTAAGTGGGCTGGACCTGATCTGTGGTTGGCATCTGGTCCTAAAGGGGACACATTGGTTTGTTGTCCTCTTCCCCATTACCCAGCCTGCCATGTCTCACCTTAGACCTACCTGCTGAGTGAATATGTCTAAGGAGGTAACAAGGGTCAGGAGTGCTACTTCCAGTGCTTGCCAGTTGCTATGTAGTAATTTGTTCTTGTGTGTCACCATGTGTGAACCTTTAGTTAATTATTCTTGTCTTTGTTTAATCAGACAGAGCGCATATTTATCTTCCTCTTGATCAGCTGGGCCTGACTTGAATCCACAAGCTCTTGAAGACCATGAAGATTACAGAGTCCACTTTGTCTCTATTCTTCAGTACCTTGGCAGGCATTTCTTTGAGGAATATTGACAAGAATTCATCTAAACTATTTAAGACCTATTTCTTTATTCTATTTCTCTCCTACCTTATGTTTGAGTCTCCCTCTAATACTGTTGCTCATCACACACAAAGTTTTTATGAAGACTGCTGCAAGAGATTAAATTTTTCAGACATCTCTGTACCCTTAATTATTGCTCTCCTCTGACTTGAATAATCAGCCTGTATTTTCTGTTGTCTTTTTCACACTTCTATTTTATTTGTAAATCCTTTTCTATTTTCCTTTTATGTCCTTTGCTACTTGTAAAATGACTTTTTCTGATTTTATGCCTGCATGGCTTGCTGCTTCCTTAATTACCAGTGTGACCAAATAAAGTGGTAGATTCTTGCCTGTAGTACTAGAACTAGCAAGTTACTTATTACCGTAGGCAAATGTGGGAGTCCGGATCTAAAATCCCATCTCTGCAAAATGTTGAGATGGAATCTTCAGCCCCAGTGTTTTCTCAGGAAGAAAACTGTGAGCATCTTAATGAGTGTGATCTTTGATGCTTAAAGAAAATTGTTTTGGATCACCTAGAATTTTTTTTTATTCCCTACAAATATGATGTGGACTTACTATACTGCAACAAACGGNATTTATCATTTGCTTAGGGTTGCTATGAGTTTGTATGTTACCTTTCCAAAACACACAGGTATAGCACATCTGAGGTGCAGCCAACTTGCAGTGAAGGGCAATAATCAGGCAGGTTGTTGATAAGACAGAGACAATGTTGGTGAAGGACAATGGGCAATGCTTCTTCTCATGACCGAAGTGTCACTCATTCTTTAATATCCTTGCAGAGCAGACAAGGCCTCATTTTTTACAGTCTCTTATTACCATAATGGCTCTCTGTTACACACTGAGGAGTTGCTAACAAGGCTACCCCTTGTCCTTTCTTTATAATTACTTCCAGGTTAATGCATCACGTTTCATTTGGGTTCACTTGCCCAGGCCATGTTTTTCCCTTCTGGATGCCCATTCTGGCCTCTCTGTGCCTCAGACACTGACAATATGAATATCAGTCTCAAAGCAAAAAATATCCCTGCCTCAGACAACTCTGTAATTTACATTTAGATTTATTTAATTTCCCAGACTCTGCAAGTTACAGAGTGGGGAACATTTTGGCCTGTAAAACCTTTTTCAAATAGCTGAAGCTGCATTCTTATACTCTTTTCAAACCATCAGACACCAGGTGCTGACCCAGTCCCATTAACCAATTACTCACACATCACACAATTAATCTTTCATTGCAATTCGATCAAGTTCATTCCCATCTCCATATTATCCTTTACAATCCCACTGTGTAAAACCTGCACATTTTTGTCACTGTTCATTTTGCCCTGATCTGCACTGCTTCTGGCTGGGAAGTGAAGTGACTGTAAATGTAATTTATAGAATCATCGGCTGTATAGAAACTCTTTTCAGGCTGACCTGATGCGACAGGTTGTAATCGTTTCTTTGGAGCTACTCTGGTTTGTCAAGTAGACAGACTTCTTTCTTTAAATATCCAAAATAACAGATTTGTTTGAGCAGGATTAAGTGGTGTTCA
Source organism: Scytalopus superciliaris (assembly GCA_013400415.1). NCBI lineage: Eukaryota > Metazoa > Chordata > Aves > Passeriformes > Rhinocryptidae > Scytalopus > Scytalopus superciliaris. The sequence continues at coordinate 328,068 of VXBX01006388.1, forward strand.
GAGCTCTATTGCTGTCTCACTCTTTGTCTCTTTTGTTTCACACAATCCCTTTTTTCTTGCAGCCTTTTGCTCACACCGAGCTTTGGGAAGAAAAGGAAAGGAATTCTAGCAGGCAAAAATTAGGTATGGAAATTGAAATCTCTACCCTCACCTTCACCTATTTGAACTGAATTCGGTGAAAGCCTTTGCTGTAAAAGCTGGGTGTAGGACCACATGGCTGCCTCCTCTGGCAGAAACAGACCTTTGCTGCCATTTCCCTCCCTATATCCACATGTCAGGGAGAGGGCTCTGCATTGGCATTATATGTGCTCAGCACAGGGCAGTCAAATATCGTGGTTTGGTTCCAGAGAAAGAATAGCAATGCGGGCCACACATCTGAGTGTTAGCACCAGCAAATCAGCTTAGGTGCCAGAGGATTACTCTGACTACCATATCATGAAGCAAAAGGATAAAAGTCCTGTTTTCTTAGATGGACGGAAAATAAGAGGGCAAGGAGAGATTGCTTTACTTAATCCATGACCCTGCCATATGTCAAGTTCAACTCTAATTATGGAAATCCTGATAGATAATTGACTAAGCAGTTAAAAGACATCCAACATGGGGACTGCACATCCTTTGCCAATGGGGGGTGGATGTGGTGGTAGCAGGATGTACAGTGGAATCACTGCCCTTCTCCATATGGCTAGGAATTTATTGTCTCTCTTAAGCACTGTCACTTCAGTCTGTCTGTGACTTTCATCCCTACCATCACAGGTTTGAAGAATAGAGTACTCCTCTTTCTGATCGTCTTCCCTACACTGTTTGCTTTGCTTCTTATTTTTGTTTAGGTAAACAACCCTAAAGTTTTCAATCTTTCCTTCTAGGTCAGCTTTGCTAGATCTCTGATTATTCTCCTTGCTCTTCTTGGGATTTGTGTCTGAATTAATCATTGAAATGCAGTGGTAGAAAACTGGACACAATTTTCCAGGGATGTTTTATCAGGGCTGGATAAAAAGACTTGATTACTTTAAAGGTGTGCCATGCTGTACCCTTATCTATAAGCCCCAATAGGATGATTACATTTTTTTTGAGGCAATGTGCTGTCTCAAGTTCACTTGTGCTTGCTTTGGTTCTACAAAATCCTCACTCCATTTTTCAACATAGCTACTTATAGTTGTTTCTTTTTTCTCTCTTTGCACAACAGACTCCTTCTGCCTGCAACAAAATAGCTTTGTAACCATTTGGGACTGTTTTTGTGTAGTCATGTTTTCCTACGAGAAAGCTACAGAACACAGTGTAAAATGCCATGTGTATGCCGGGGTATGTGACATTCTAAGGTATTGCTGTAATTCTCTTTTCTGTTAGGCACCATGATTAGTATTTCCTATGCTGATCTCTGATTGCTCCTGAATCATTAGGAGTTCTCAAGGATGGTCACTGAATGAACTGGAAAAAAACTCCTGAGACCTAGCTGATGTGAAATTTTTTGACTTCTTTATGCCTTAAATGCTCCCTAGCCTATACTTTTCTATTAAAAAATGTGTTACTGTCCCTTATTCACACTTAACAAACTGGCAGCCATCTGATCAGTTTCTCTTTTCAACAAAGGCATGCAAGAAAGTTAAAGACCTTTACTGAAGCTGTTTCTTGAATGTTTTCCTTCTCCACCGAATATCAGACCAACAATTTTTCTTATCTTTGTGGTAATGCCAGTATTCTTATGAACAAATTCTTAAAATTTCTTGCTATATTCCGTATTTCTTATTAGTTGAATAGCATGTTTCATTGCTTTTTGGTTTTATTTTTAGTTTTGGGGGATTTTCTTTCTTTTTAGTTGTTTGTGTCTTTGATAGTTTTCTTTTTGTCCTTGTAAATCTGACTTATGTTTGTCCCATTGTGAAATCTTTCTGACTCTCCAATCCAACTTACTCATATTTGTATCTGGCAAGCTTTTCCTCTGCAGATTGGTACCTATCCCCAAGTATTGTTTGTTTTGTTTTTGTGCAGTATTTTCTTAGGAAATGCCATCTTTAACATTTACTTACTTTGGATCAGATGCACACATTATTTTACCATGCAAACCTCTGGATTCATTAAAGTCTTCCATCTAGAACCCTAAGGGTTATTCTTTTTCTGGTAAGCATTATCCACCTGATAGTGCTACACTAATTCAGTTATGGAGTTGATCATGATCATATCTATCTTTCCATCATCTTCTGTTCAGTTATTTGCATTAGAATACCATAATTGAATCGCTCTGAGTGATTTAGCCTTCTCCTCTATGGACCCTAGGGGAGTATCCTGATTTCCCCTCATTTTTAGGGCTGTTTGTTTATAGAATCATAGAATGGTTTGGGTTGGAAAGGACCTTTAAAGTTCATCTAGTTCCAGCCTACCCTGAAATAAGCAGGGATATCTTTTACTGCATTATGTTACTCAGAGTCCAGACCCACATCACCCTTAGTGTTTCTGGGGGTGAGTCATCTACCACCTCTCTGGGAACCCTGTTCCAGTGTTTCAACACCCTCATCATAAAAAAATTATTCTTGGTATCTAGTCTGAATCTACCCTCTTTCAGTTTAAAATGAGCACCTTTTTGTCTGTCGCAACAGGCCCTGCTTAAAAGTTTTAGTCCATCTTTCTTATAAGCCTCCTTTAATTATTGAAAGACTCAGTGAGGTCTCCCTAGATCCTTCTCTTCTCCAGGCTGACCAGACCCAGCTCCCTCAGCCTGTCTTCATAGGAGAGATACTCCAGTCTTCTGCTCATCTTCATGGCCATACCCTGGACCTGCTCCAACAGATCACTGTAATGAGGACACTGGAGCTGGATGCTGTCCTCCAGGATGGGTTTCCCTCCTTTCACTATCCTCTGTTAAATACAAACACACGCATAAAATTACCTTAATCCTTTCCCAACCCTTCATTAAGTCAGAGCCCGTAGATGAGGAAGCCAATGCTCCAGAGCCACCTCCAAAAGCCTGCTTCTGTTTTTACCCAAAATATGATTCTTGTTAGAAACCATTGGCACAGGGGGTGTTTCTCCCCATGCTCTAACTCCTTGTATTCACTTTTGTTCTGCCATGGACATTCCTGTCAGTATTATTAATACCATACGGATGAGCAGTGTGGGGTAGCAGTTGGTGTTAGCTTTCACTGGATGCCATGTCTGGTTGACAGATACATCCCTCTGTTGCCCTTAGGAAAGAGGCAGCAATCACCACCACTGCTCTTTTGCTTCTTTCTGGAAATGATGATGAATTGCTGAGCCTTTGGAGTGTGCGGCTTTTCCTAAACTGCCAGCGAGATTGGCGTTCTACCTGCAACACAAGAATTAGGGCCAGCACTTGATGTCAGGAGGAGTCAGGTTCAAAATAAACAAAGGGAGTTGCCGAGGGGAGTAAGAGGGCTGAGTTCCTTGCCAAAGGATGCTGTGTACAAGAGATGTTTACGTGACTGGAAAAACAGCAGCAAGAGACATCAGTTGGGTACTAGGTGTGTTTGCAGGATTGAATCGTTTCCATAGCATGTAACTTCCTGCAGTGTAGTCTGCTAGACACAGGTAAGTCCCTGTATTCCCTTCAGGGATCAGAGATGGTTTGTTATTGTTGCTATGTTCCCTTACCAGCATTCAGTTATCTCTAGAAAATTTCATGGTTTCTTTTGTGAACTGCTGGTATAAAGGTTTCTCTTCAGTAATACAGAGATCTTTGATTAGGAATAAAATCTCATAGCTTTTTGTCTTGACACCACATGTCTGCAGCAGTCTTGGAGGACTGCGCATTTTACTTTTCCCATTACTTAAATAAGGGAAAAAAGCATATCTGCTCTAGGTATTTTGTTATCTGATAGCAGCTGTGCCTTTCAGAAGCCCTCTGTGCAACAGCGGCACACTTCATCCTTTTGGAACATGACACTAGACAATCCCTCTTTGCCTTCCCTGAGACAGTGCAAATCTGCCACAAAGCCAGAGGCTTTCAGTATACTGCTGCACCTATGATCTACAAAGCATCTTGGAATACTGTGGCAGGGGATTATGCAGTTCTGCATGTCAATTTAATTAGGTGAGATAAAGGTGAAACTGGGAGGTCAGCATCCTGAGATGTCCTTGTTTTTGCAAGCTTAAGTAATTTATCCTGTTATGTTCACAGGGTTTGCTGAGATAAAGTCTCTAAAAGACACAGATAACAAGTTCTTTGCTGTGTAACACTTAAGTTGTTTCTTCTGTTTGCTTTTATAAAAAGCCTTCACTCATATAAATCTGCATGATGAAGCTCAAGGAGTTGTTCTTGTCATCAAAAGCCTGAAGTTAAAATAAAGCCTTCCATTGTACGTTTTATATATGTTATTTTTAAGAGAGAACTTTCTTCACTGTAGAATATGAGATGCAAACAGCTTTTATAAGTGATTGCATGTAGGTGCAAAGTCAAGACATTTGCAAACATTGCTTATTATAAATATAATATAGGCCATGAATAGCTGTTTACCAGGCAAAGTCTGATTTAAGGCACAGAAACATACAGGAGGACGAGCAAAAGAAGACACCTCTTTGCCATGTGATTGCTACAAATTTATGCTGCTAGGCTTTTATCAGCCTGCAGTGCCTGCTGCTTTGTTGGTGCACGGTTTTTAAGTGAATTGTTGTTTTGCCATAGGCTTAATGAGTGACTGTTGGTAGATGGGTCGAAGGTGGGAATTTAATTTCAAGGTCTAAACTGAGCAGAAAATCCATGAGACAACAGACAATACCACAGGGCTAAGATCCAGGTCAAACATACACTCTATTGGATCGTGGTTAGGGCTTCAGCCTTCAGGTTGTATATCCAGCGTGTCAATTGAAAGGCAACAGAAGGCCCCCAGGCATTGTTTTAGGTTCTGAAAGGAAAAAAGGTTGAGCTAATACCATTCAAGGAGAAAATTTTCTGCCAAGAGGACTCAGTTCAGCTCCTCCTTTTGAGAGCTGGAGAGACAGCTGCTGTTTCAAGCCTGGCAAGAAAGACCAAAGCACGTGAAGTTCATGACATGATGCTGAGCAGGGGCTCCATCTTCCCTTTATTCTAGAGTTAGGTAGCACACTGGTTTCTCTAATCATTTGCAAATGTTCAGATTTATCTGCCCACACCTGAGCTGGTCCCCTCAGGCTCTCTTTCTAGTTGGAGGAGGGAATTCATGTGGCTGCAGACTGGTTTCTCTCTTCCCGACTTGTGCAGTTGAAAGAGTTCAAATTGGCCTGTTCTATGTAGGAGGAAAGACATGATGAGTGACAAAGAAAAGCAGAGATGAATGATAGTCTCTGTTGGGGATTTTTATATCAGCAACATCTGAAGTGAAGTGAAGCCTGCACAAGAGATCATGTATTATTACAGGCAAAAAAAAGCTTTCCTTTCACTTTTGTTATTAGCAAACGCAATTTGTATAAAAATGCATTTTGCTCTCCATTATAGCCATACTGCGCGCAGGGACCCACGGCTTCAGTGACAATGCACTCCTGCAGCCCCCAGCCTGATGCTGCTAACAATAAACATCTTCTTTTGTGCATGACATCTCCCAGAGAAGCATAGTGAGGTGTCATATCACAGGCTTCTGGGCCTCATTTTTATATAATTAACTGGTTTGCCACCTGAAATGTTGTAATTAAGCTTTCATGTGTAAAGCAGGAGCATATGCTACTGTCAAATAAATGTGAATGAGACAAGTCAGACGTTTCATGTTAATTTAACTTTACTGTCATTAACTTTCTTCCACTTGCTAGTGGTGACCATAGGCAGAAACTACTGGTGGTGACTGTTGCTTGCACACAACTTTGACAGGTTTGTTTGTAAAGTGCACTGTGTTGTGCACTAAAAACCTGACCTATGTTAAAGGTAAGAGTTAACTCTGTTCAGCATGAGTAATCTCAGTGATGCAGAGAAATTTTCACTCAGACATTTCTTACTCCCAGTCAGTAATGAACACCAGGGTCAGTGTTGGATGGACAGGACATGTACTAACACACTTTGTTTTCATAAGAATACTAAATTGTCAGTTTCAGGTTCATAAAGGCTCTGAGGACAATAGTATTCTACAAAGAGTCATGGCATGAACTGAGTCATTGGCCCACTATGCCCCATACTATAAAATTGTTAACCTGTCTCTGAGACAAGTTTGACTGACGCCAGTATGTCCATGCAGTTTATGGAGTGACACAACATACATCACGGAGACCATGTGTTCTGGGACATGGCCTTCAAAATGGCTTGCCCATTGCTTTGTCCCTTAGTTGGTTCAGCCACTGACTGGAATGCTGCCATGTAGACCACGTGTTTTCAGTTGAGTGGATTTTATGATGGTGGCTCTAAGGAATATTAGAACTGTACACAATTCTGACTCCTGTTTGACATTAGAAATCTGATTACAGGATCATTTTTGCTGGTTAAAATTTCAGACAGTAATTCAACTTTCCTATCAGCATGATATTTATTAGGCTGGCAACAAGAAAATAATAATTATACTTAAAAACTGCACGTATTGGAGCTGGAAGCAATGAGACAATAAAGCCCCACAGTACCAGCTGTATAGCTGCCTCCAGGCTAGAGCTGCACTTTGAGTCATCCCATTTAAGAGCTGTCTCCAGCAGTCACTGAAGTCAACAGGAGCCTTTGATTTCTTCCCAGTAGGTGCTGGATCAGACAGCTATAGTCTCCTTTTAAAGTCTAAGAACAAGGGGGCAAAAGGCAAACTTAGTGAGACACATTGTATGGATAAAATAATATCACTTTAAGAAGAAACATTCCCTTTGGAGGAAAATAAAATTTGCAGGGGGATGAGAGTTCAGGGCACTGCAATTACTACATAATAGTAAAATTCCATCAGCGAGCAAGGACAAAGCTGAATTTCTGGGGTAATGCTTGGTGTGCAGCATGGGAGAGATTTGTAAAAAACAAATCCACATTTGGAAAAAGGGCAGCATTTAGAAATAAAAACCACAGCAATTAACAGTGCAGTTTGCATGCACGATGCTTGAAGTTCAAAATGTATTATATGCTCATCTAAACCTTTACAGTGCTTTCAGATGTATCTGCTATACATATGGTGCAACATGTCAATCATTTGGGAAAAAATTGCCCAAAAGTTCAGTGAATGAATTGGTTACTTAGAGCATTACCCATTGCTTTCTGAAGGCCAGTCACACAGGGGTCAAGTTGTTCTGCCAGGAAAATGTCCTAAGGGGAATATTTTATTTTACCTTTGTCAGCACATTGGAAAGGATTTTACTCAAGTCACCTTTGTATATTTTATTCATTAGGGCATTATCCTGAAAGGCTATAGTAACCCTTTGATCAGAGTAATTTTATGCAGTTTGAGAAAGACGAGTATTTGCAAGAACATGCTGGGGACCTCACAGGATTAGGCCCTTATTTTGGGATCTGTGTTCATATATTTGACTTCTGAGTTGAAGAACTGGACAGGTTAATTCTTTGAGATAAGGTGCTGAAACTGTGCTGATCAAAGCATCCAAGCAAAAGCTACAGGATGAACACTGAATCTTTTTGGTTTTATCTAATTAAAAGCAATTTTAACTTTAATAAAGGTTTGGTGTGTTTAGTATTAAAGATATTGGAGATGGAAATGGAAGAAATGATCCTGCACAGCCTTTTTCAGGAAAGGCTTAATTTGGTTTTGCCTGATGGTTTTGATTCTCTACCTAGGTGCTATTGAATTTTAACCGTTTATTAGATCATGGAAAGATTTACTGCAGTGCAGTCCTTCTGAGAAAAATAAAAACTTCTAATCTCTCCTTGGGGATTTGGTAATCAAGGAATAGAAAATTGTATTCTGAAGCTGAAGTTAATGAGAACTCATTCTGTTCCTTGTGGACAAGAGTGCAGCACATTCCCTGCTGAGAGGACAAGAAGAAAGCTGGCTCTTCTCCCATCATCCCGCGGCTTAAGCAATGAATCTGTAGTGTGGGTTTGCATGTTGGAACTCGTTGCACTGCAAACAATAAGAATTCTCTTACTGCTATAGCTACTATTCCTTCTGATTATCCACAATGTCAGTGGATTCAAGGATAGAGATGAAGACAGGGCTCTGGTTATTTTGTCATGATGCTGTAGCAGAAAATGGCGTGGTGCCACCGACTACATGCCAGGATTGTATTTTTTTCTGTCTAAGCATTTTTAATGCAGTGCCCAGGCACCTTGGAGATAAACGTGTCATAATCAATTACCTTTTTAGAGGGGTGGAACTCTCTCATCCCGTTTTTCATCTCAAACCACTTTTTGTGGTTCCTCTGCCTCAGTAGTTGTCTTTCAGGAGCAATGCTGATGGGTTGTGCTCCAAGATTCATTACCGAAGAAGTGGTGAGTAAAACTGATGGGTCTTGCATTCTACTATCAAGGTCACTTGTTTGACTGGACTTTTTTCCTTTTGTATCCATTAGCACAACCCTTAGTTAGTAAAAAGTTTGGTCAACAGTCTGCATAATTGCCATTTCTGTCTTAATGGCAAGTCTTGTTGCACTGCATGTTTTCAACTATGTGCAACAACCTTCACAGTAAAATGCAACAAATTAAACAGAGCTTTTACAAAAGCTTTTTTTTTTTTTTTTTTAATTAAGAGTTCTAGAGTGCAAAGTTTATATGGCCTGCTTTGCACTGAAAATTTCAATTAAAGTTAGAACTATAAATAACAAAGAAGCCAAAATAGCTGAGAATTAAAGTTCCTCCTGTGCAGCTTGCATGGAGTCATCAGACTTGTAGAGTTTATATAATAGCTGTCTTTAGGCAGCATCAGGAATATGTGCACGTTCTGCTTCTGCTTTGATACCTGAATATTTTAGAAGACAGTCTTTTTTATTATACTGCATGTGTGGCTCTAGAACAGTGGGGTCTTTTTATGGTGATGCCATGATTCGAGGCCATGTTTACTGGCCATGGTTCCTGTGTCCTTCCCCACAGCCTGAAACACTGGGAGGGCAGACCAGCATCTGTGCTACCTTTGCTGTGCCAGCCACGGCAGCTGCCAAGAGCAGTACTGTCTGGCACGGCAATAGAGAGGTATGGCCACCATGTGGACTCCTCTCTCTCCTCATGCTCATCCTTTAGCTATCCAAACGAACAGTAGCAGGGCTGACACTTGAATTTAAGATGAAAATGTTCTGAAGTTTTATGGAGGTTCACATTTATCTGTCAGACTTTTCCTTCTTTTTATTCATTTGAAGGTTTTGAGAACTAACAGCCCAATAACATTGCTATTCTGAGGATATTCTGATATATGTCTTTGAAAAGACAAGACACCTGTGGCCATACCAACTCTGGATCACCCACCATCATTTCATTCATGACCTTTAAAGATGTCAGATGAGACTGGATTTTCCCCCCTCCCAGTTTCTTCATTCTGCACTGGATGCAATTTCAGGTCCCAGAAGTGAAATCAGGCAGCACATAAATCAACTCTGCTTCCCAATGTCTGCACTTCTGTCTTTCCATAGTTTATTTTTTCTTGCTAATGGAACACAGATTTAAAAATAGGAGTACATTATCCTCCCAAAAAACACACAATTCTGGTATCAGCAGTGGAATAGGCTTATTTAGATGAAAGGAGCCATTTTCTTTTGGTGGAGTGAAATACCTTATCTGCCTCTGTTTGCATTCTATTCAAGTATTTTACCTCCTACGGTATATAGGGCTGATGTTGCATGCAAGTCCCCTGCTCAGTGTCTTTTTGGTAAGCTGACAGAAAATATTTCCCTTAATAATTCTTCAGTGTATGCCATTGCATGGATCACAAAAATAAAAAGCTGCATTACAGAAGTAGAAGCACAGAGAGGTTTAAGTATACTCAGTTAATGTATAAAACTTAATGGCTATCTTTGTAGCTGGGATGGACAGAAAAATTGTATCTGGACCACCTCTTGTTTCTTCTTCATTGGTGTCAGAGTGATCAGAATGCTTTATCAACCTGTTTATACAGTGAGAGGTAAAGCCCTAATCTAAATACCAGACTGCAGGTAAAACACACAATAGTGCAATGAAGAAAGTGCATTTGGAAAGGAAGAAAATGTGTTTGCTTCATGTGTCAAAAAATGTAAACCGAGTTCATTAGTTGGTGCTGTAGTTAGTTTAATAGCAGATGGTAATTTTAGAATTTCTTACATTCAGGAATCTTGGCACAAAAATAAGACTGAAAATTGAAAAAAATCTGCTATTTTTCTAACTCTTTTTTATTTCACATACTAGACAAACAGTTCCCCAGACTCTTAAGTGAAGTTATTTTTCTGCTGCAGCACATTAAAAAAAATAAATAGAAAATGGTACAGTAATGTTTTATTTTGTTCTGGAGAAAACAATGTTGTCATGTAATTGCTTTTTTTGCTGAGCTCTTTTACTTGACCCTGGTTGCTTATTATAATGTTTTAGGTGCCACGGCTTAGGGTTTATCAACCCCTGCTTATTACCCATTTGTTTATAGTTCCTAAGTATTGTAAGGCTTGGAAAGATTGGTGTAAAAATTATGATTTAGTCCTGTTCATTAGAAATGGATGTGGAAAATGTGTTAGCAGTAAATGTCTTCTTTTTCAGCCTTTATTATAAAAGCCCAGTGAGCTGCAGAACCTCAAGCTGCTCAGCATTAACTTGTGCAGTTCTGGAGAGTGTGAGTTTGGATAGGCTGGTTGTATGAGGGAAAACAAGGGAAACTGTGTGTTGGAGAAAAATTGTTTGTAACAACTGCATCTGAGACATTTTTTCCTACATGTGGTCTTTTCAGTCTCCCAAGTAGTAGCATTGCCATAATTATTGGGAACCAAAAGTAAGTACAATTTTTTTTAGGTTGTCAGTCCATGCTTCTTTAACAATAAAGTCACTACCATTGCTTTTCCTTCTAGGCTTACACACACTACTGTACGGACCTACAGCTTGTGAGTCACGTAAGTTTGGCTGCGTGCAGTTTGAAGAGATTGACTGCAAACATTCCTACCTTGCTAAGGCCAAAACATCAGAATATTACCTACAAATTTAGACCACCACCATGAATAATATAGTCTCTATATAAGGTAAAAATTGATGTAGTAATCAAAATTCTTTTACTGAGTGAAATAAAAAGTCATCCAAAATGCACATGAAGTGTTAGACCTTTACAGTGGTACTGGTAAGAAAAGTCATGGATGTTTGTGCCTTCTCTATGCTTGTGACGTAGGAAAGGGGCAGTGGAATGCACCTTGCAAGTTTACTTCATATGCTTTCATCTGAACAGTCCTGTTTGAAGAAATCGGGAAGGTCTTTTTATAAGAATTTAATTTTCAGGTGTGAATTAGAGAGAGTTTGGCAGATTACACGAAACCTTTGTCCATATCTAGCACAAATGGTTTATAACTCAATCCTTCAGTTAGAGGAGTAGACTTGATATTAAAAATGGCTGACTAAAAATGACTAGTATGCACCATTAAAGGTCTACCCAAGCATTTTGAGGTTGAATTAACTTTTAAATTGAATAAATGAATTAACTTTTAAATTTGATTAATTTATTCTATATAAATTACAAACTGAGTTCTATACTTTAATACAAACATGAAAGCATGGAAAAGATACAAATAGAATACAGTTGTGATACTTTCAAAGTTATTTTTACCTGAACCCATTAGGCAGTACAGCACTTTTTCCTGTCAAAAATGTCCTGTGTATTTTTTTGCATCTAACAGAAATTAAAGAAACTTACTATGTACTTCAACTGGACCATGTACTTGGACTCAGAGTAGACCAAATTATGATGGTACAAAGAAGTACAGAAGGGGGAAAAAAAGTAGATACTGTATTTACATGGATTCTAAGAAGTTGTACAGCTTTTTGTTCTTGTTATACAAAAGAAACTGTGAATTAAGTTACTGGCCACTTGAATGGATTAATTCGGAAATACAGGGACTATAAGGACTAAAAGCCCTTGAATACATTTCTAAAAGCTTCTCAAACTGTAAAAAAACCCCCACAAACCTAGCTTAAGTTCTATAATTTTAAAGACATTTATTTTAAAAACAGGAGATGCTAGGCTGCTAGTAGCATTCTGTTCCTTGAAAAAAATCAGTAGATAGTTTTGTAAATTTTCTTTGCTTGATCAACACAGTAGTGTCTCCTGAACTGCCAGTTTTCTCCTGTGGACTGTCATTCACTAATTCAAAAGAACAAGTTTAGCATTCATGAAAATGAATTTGTACTTCCACCTACACTTGCTAGGTAATCCTCCTAATATTTGCAAGACGTTTTTTTACTTCTAGCCCTTTTATTTTAGCATGTCCTCAGCAACTGAAGAGATCCAGTGAATCATTTACTTTTCTTCCCCTTGAATTCACGTTTTCTTTGTGTTTGAAACATCTTTTTATGTAGTCAGTCGTATTGCACTTTGAAGATTTTACTTTTTAGTACACCCTGTAAACAGGGGTAGTAAGTCTTAATTGTGGAGGTACAGAAGACCATAGTGGAATCAGTATTAGTTGCTGTATTTCTAGTTATCCACTAAAGATACATTTCAAGTTACCAAAGGTGTCTATGAAGGTGTTTGCTTGCAAGGGGAGCTGAAGAAATGACTGCCTGACAGACCTTCTCTGCATCTTTCCCTAAGTTCTGTTAATACTTCTTTTTTTTTCAGCTAAGGCAGGAAATGTAATTAGTGTATAATGACAGTTACTACAGCCTCAGAAACATGAGATTGATTCCCATGATGGCTGAGAAGCCCTCCATGCAGTATGTATAAAGAGGCCCAGTTTTCAAGTTCTAATTAACTTTATTAATGTTTAGTGCAGGAAGTACAAAGGCAACTTAAACAAGGATATAAAAAGCACTGGAGCATTGAAACACTGGTTTCATGTAACTGACTCTTATTGAAAGACATATTTTTCAGCCATTTGTAAAGAAAAATAGAGTAATTTAAAAGAAAGATACTAGATACTTAATACAATCTTATAATAAGAAAGCTTTACATAATGGAGCAAAGATACTAATAGTAGCTTCCTACTTGGTAACATAGGTAGCAACTTTTTGTGATGTGCAATTAATAAATATGATAGCGGACACGCAACAACGTACAATGACAGTGGGATAAAAGAGATGTAATTACATGCAAGACTCCTATTGTGCCAGCAAATAAGACTTAACGGGCTACTGGAAAATGAGTTTGTGAAAAACGAATTGAAAAAATCTTTTCCATTACATGTTCCTTTTATAGAAACATATCAACTCACATGTGAAAAGATAAAATATTACACTGGTAAATAACTGTGAAGACATTTCCCCCAACTACAGAAACAATTGCAAAACCTTGCAATCACAGCAGTTGTATATATTATTTTGATATAATAAACATAACTAAGCTTAACAGCAGTGATATATTAATCACACATAAAATATATTATTTGCATAGATTTTTTTGTTTACTGATTACCATTTGGTAAATATATATAATTCAGCAAGCTTTGGTGCTCTTTGATGCATTAAAACTGGAATATGGCTGATTTGTATGATATATTTTTGCTACTACTGTAATTGTAAAGGATACTATAATAATACATTTTAGGTGCTAAAACCTCTTAACTATAGGACTTCTAGTAGAAAATATAAGAATACGTTTTCTGTTATTTACTGACCCTATTGCCAGGCATGATGACTTAACAACATTTAAAAGATACTTTGAGAAGCACTCAAAACAGGTGGTCAGTAGGCTGTCCACTAAAAGGATTGTGCCTTGGAATAATTTACTTTTTCTTCTGATACTTTTCATATGCCTATTAGGTAAAAAAAAATAGCAAAAAAACCATCTTGCAGTTATGCAAAACTATAGTATTGTTTTGTACAGTCTTGCAAACAGTTTAGAAGTAGATCATTCATCCACAGAGAAGTTAGGAACGCAGAAGTATGCAATGTCAATAGTAGAAAATTACCGTATCCTTAAAGATATAGGATATTATTTTTAAGCTTTTATTTAATATTTTATATGATTATTCTATAGAGCTCTCAGTCTTGCCAAGAGAGCTTCTACTTCTGGAATGGTTTCTCCCTTCAAAGGAGGCCCAGTTATATCTACTTTCTTTCCTTTGCTGCTTTCTCCATGACAGGCTTCCTTTCTCCCAAGAGCCTTGTTCCATGCCTTGGAACTTGTTTCCACATCATATGTAACTTCTTTGGTGACTGGGCTTCTTGTTGAGTTTAAACTGATACTGTGATGTGAACATGGCTTCTCTAGTTGTTCTTTCTGGTTCTCTGCAGAAGATAAATCAAAAAATCCTTGTTTCACTATTAAAATACTCAGTTTCAATATTTTGTAATATAAAAAGACCTCTTGATCAGACAAATTTTATATGCAGATGATGTACTGAATGGAGTAATGATTGCCAAGGAGGCAAGACAAAAATATATTATCACTTCAAAAGCAGTGGGCTCAGTCCCTTGGAAGTGATACAGACTTTACATGACTTCATTAGATTAGCATCCATATTTCTTAGAGATATCACAGATAGAGCCTGACAGGATCCTCCTTTCTTACTGGAGTCAGAGAAAACAGAGCACCTAGCACCTTTCAGTGTCTTCCAAGGTTTTATCTGGTTAATTACATTTCCTATATATTTTTTTAATTGGTCAAATCCTAAAATGTATTAAAAATGTATTTCAATTTGATTATCCATTGTAATAACTTTTCTTTCCTTTGTGAACTTTTAGACAGCTAAGTAATTTCAAGAAATTGCATAATTCACTACTTTTTGCTGAACCTCACTGGCATTGACTGTCACACGAAGCTGTGCTCAGTTAATATCCAGGCAGAAGTTTTGCAGGCATGTATTAATAGACAGATTTCTTTTTTTGTCACTCCCCACCTCCGCTTCCAAATCAAGTGCCTGTTCTCCAAACCAGCATGTGAGTGGTGCCTCTCATAGATCTCAAACTTTTTAAAAAACAGGCCTACTCAATATTCATGTAACCTTGAGCAAGGCTTGAAAATGCCTTCAACACACTTGACATGACATTTAAAGTTTTTTGGTTATTCACTGAAAGATGTTCCATCATCCCAATAGTAATGACTTTGGAGCACAGGCAGTCACTCATGACAGTGTGTTTTATGTGAGTGCTGAAAATTCCTACCGAAAACAGCTTGTACATTAAAAGGCAGCTGCTGAAGATATTTACTGCACTGTCATTCCCTGACCAGGGGCTCTCAGTGATGGATGAGGATTTTACACACTTTCCTGGACAATCTCAGCAAATTTTGTAAGTACAATCACCTTTTGGAAAGTGAAGGAAAATAAATACATCCTTCTAAATGGGATAAACAATTCCTAATTAAAATTTCATACAGCAAATTTTGCACTTAGCTGAAAAATATAAATTTTTTTTTTTACGCTATGGAAAATAAATTGACCTTGAATATGCAGCAGCATGTTTCAGTGTTCCTGAATCAAAGGAAGCCAAAGACTGGTTATGAACACATATTTATAATTACATATAATAAACCCATCATATATAATTAAAAAAATCCCTGGTATGTACACTCTTAAATATCTCATTGTACTTAAATGTTTATGCTTATTGATTCTGAACACATATTTGCAGGCTGATAAAAGAATGCTACCTGTGTCAATATACAAACTACTAGCAGTACCATAGATCTTTCTGTTTACACTCCATCTAAGGGCAGCAGGAAAAATACTTGGCACTTCAAAAATCAATGCTTTTAAGTAGATGAAAACATATTTTCATATAATAAGAGATTAAGTATAGCTGTTAGACCATAAAAAAAGGCAAAAAGAAATTAGGCATTGAAAGTAAGCTTCTCAAATGTACCAATGACCAAATTTTAACTTCTTTGCAGTTTAGCAGGTTTCACCCTAAAATACTCACACGTGAGGATCAATTAGGTGTAGTGACCTAGACTGAATAACAGAGGTGGGGAACACTTATTAAATGAGTCTCAAATTTCCCCAGTTTCTGGTAGTGTACAAGGGGCAGAATAAGGTGCCTTAGAGTGAGATTTACAACAGTGAACAGTCTAAGCAGAGAACTGCAGCAAATTAGCTATTAAGAAGTAGTAGCTCCTGGGATCTATCCAAACTCTTCTACCGTTTGAAACTCAGTAACTGATTGCGGCTTGCACTTCAGTGTGTCCCATAAATTGCTGCCTCCAACCTGGAATTGTTGCATGGGAATAGGACAGAGTAAACATGAAGACAGCTATGCCTTCCCTACCCACACCTTAAAACAACAGCAATCATGTTGATATTTTTGACATTTTAGGCATAGACTAAGGAGTGGAGTATTCAACTTGAATGACCAGTGTCTGTCCCTTCTGTCTGAGGGGTTCTGCAACAGTGAAAAATGGCATTAGGAAAGAGCCTGAAACACTGCTTAGTTTATGTGAGCAGCCCTTACTTCATCTCCTTCTCAGTCATGATGTAACGAGTCACTACAAAAATCACAGTCTCATGTTCTCAATATGTGACACATTATGCTAGTGATTAGCAGCACTTGGCAGCACTTCTTAAATAATGAAAACACTTTGGTCTCAGCCATGTTACAATAATACTGAGCAGCTAGAGTCAGTTGAAAAAAAATAGTACTCGAATACACATTTTTTATCTAAATCAGTATTATCATCTTAAAGTTGCTATTTCAGCTGCTTCCTAAAGCAAGTGGCATCTTTAACATGTATGTTCCTTCACTCAAGGAGGAACTTCACCAGCTAGCATTGCTATGCCTCAGTGAAAGTCCAGTATTAGCAGATGTGTAAGTAGGGAGTTACCTGCTTAGTAAATTGGCTGTTGTTAATTTTATTCAGAAACACTGAACTTTGCTAAGCCTGGCTCAGAAAGCATACGTATTTACCTACAGCCATAGATTTCACTTTAGTAAATATGCACCTATAGAATTAACTGCTCTAGTACTTGAGGTATATGTGCTGCTGGTGGTATTCATCAGTGAAAGATCACTTCCCTTTAAATCAAAATGTAAAATTAGTTAGGTACTAGCACGGTAAAAAGTCTCACTAATTCCTCAATTTTTTATTTTAATCCAGCAGGAATTAATTTGTGCTAACACCAAGCTCTTAAACACCCTGTATTGCTTCACACAGTGATTCAAATCTTGCATACATTGGTGATTTGGTACCTACCTTATCCATTCCACTGTCCTGACTTGGGATTGTTACCATACCTCCTTCAAATCCTATGCTATAGTGGCAAAATCAAAGAAGTGCATTTTCAACCTGTAACTGTTGAGATGGGTAGTTTAAAAAAGCTAATGCACCTCACATGTGAATTTAGAACTACACAGCTGCAAGTTAGCATGCAACTTTGATCACAACAATGGAAAAGGTGGACTTCTTTAGTTCAGTATGATAAAGGATATAAAGCATATAGTTATTTACTGTCAAGAAAACCCCAAAATCAACACTAACTGACAAAATAAGCACAAGAATAAACAGCCATTAGGCTGCTATTAGGCATTAAAACCTTTGAATCAGAGTAATGAAGTTTTGGAGTTCACACATATAGAAATCATAACTGGTCATAAAGAGGAATTTGATCTGTTTCTGAAGGCAGTATTTGATATGGCTGACTAAACAGCAAGGATATGGCTTAGTAACATTGGCCACCTATGTTTCTAGAACAACGGAACACACAGAAAATCCACAAACTATAAAAATATTAACAGCCTTATTCTAAACTGCTTTTAACCATTACATCATAGACATAAATTTTTTTTTGTCCTTGTGAGAGGAAACTATATTTGAAACAAACTGCAGAATAAAAGAAATGTATTTACACACTTGGTTCAAATAAACATTTCAAGAATTGAATATAATTAAAGTTACAGAAGGTTAAATGAAAACTACTCATGGAAAGGCACTTCTGCATGAATTCTAGTTAAGAAGAAAGCTTACATTTCTGGAGATGCACTATTTGTCCACCTACTGTAGCAAGTTGTACCTTCCGGCAGTAGCAAGACAAAAAGAAATCAGACATTAAAAATCACTGGATAAAGACAGAACTTATTAATTTACTATATATACTGGAAGTAGCTGAGACAAGTTTCTACTATTTGGTCACTTTTAACAATTGAAATTTGTCATTTGTTATAACAATCACTACGAAGATGGAAAAAAAAAAGGCAAAACCTTTGAATTCATGATTCAGATTTTTAAATGCTGGGGTGATAAGACATTTACCATAATAGTTTTGGCTTTACTGCTAGTGGATGCAGATGTCCAGATTTCATGATATTTAAATAATTTTCTTTCTCTTGTTCAATATCAAACTCTTGTGGGTCCTCCTTAACATTGCTGTTAATCAAAAACATTTCAAAACCATATTCACATAATCTAGAGCCATTTAGTTGCTATCATCTAGATACAAGTCTTTTAACAGCAGTGCTCAGGAAATTCATTTGACAGAAAATTGTACTTAGTATAGTTTTTCATGCTTTAAACGGTGTCCAAACATAGAATAACTTACGAGGATATGCTTATAACCTATTAAAGGCTACATATTTCATATTCAGAAAAAGGAAATTGTGCATCAGCATATGAATAAAAAAAGAGAGACCTGCCTGCTGTGAACTTGGGGAAGCAAAATATGATCAGTTGGAGATTTTTAAATCCTGCATAATAGTGTTATATATTATTTTTAATAGAGATCAAAAATGATTGCAAGAGACTCACTAAAGTCGAGATAGATTTTTTAAAATAAGTAATAAATATTTAAAATTAAAAAGGACTTTGAAAAGCTTTATTTCATCACATAGTATCTCAATAAAAGTCTTGATACTAAGGACATATTTCGTTTTTATGTAAATACTTGTATGTTGATTGAAAAATAAAGTTGCAAATACAATAAGGAGAACTGCATTATGTGGCATTATATGCTTGTATTACTGTCATACATCTCAATATAGGGCATGACAAAATTGTAACATAAGAAAGAACAATTGCAGTTACAACCTCACTACATCTCTTACCAAGTTAACAGGAAGAAAATGCTCAAAAAACCACAGTGGAACGTTTCTGATCTCTCTGACTTGTGCTCCACATGCTACATCATATTCCTGAAGCTATGTGTATGCCAAGATTTTCTAAAGCCCACCCATACCAACATTACCAGCAATGCAAATTATTTTTAAGTCATTACTTGCCAGTCCTACACGATACTCTGAAAGCATGCTTCCATGTCAAATGGCTTTGGCTTGGAAAAAGTAAGGGCCCTAGCCATAACTTACCACTGTCTCCCCAGTGTGGTGCCACAGTTTGTCTCTGGTTCCCTGTCCCTGATGCATGGAACTAAAGCTCAAGGAAAAGCTACACCATGCTGATCCTGTGTTCATGTATTTTCTAAGCAAAACGTCAGGGGAAAAGAGCATGCATTTTTGACAGCAGTGCCATGTACTGAGTCGGGATGCAGATGTCTAGCACTCCTACAAGCTGCAATGCCTGCAGCAGTCCAGCCTCCTGTCCATTTCCCACAAACTACACTGACCATGTCACTACGCATGTCCCAGTGCAACCTGAACAAGTGAAGTATATTTAGACAGTGGTTACATACCATGGACCTTGTGAGGATATCAGTGTATATCCGCATAAGCTCCATCTAAATAAGCAGAGTCCTTGAGAAGTCAGTCTGGAGATGTTCCTAAAGGCTTTCCTTTCTGATACCAAAGTATAAAACATCCCTGTTTGTTGAAGATATGAGGAAACTAGTTTCTAAGCATGAACTACTTTTTTGGTATAAACCAAGCAGTACTGGCTTATGTTTCAAATGTCAGATTTTCTTAGATAGACTGTATTTTGAAAGGCTGACTATGACCACTGCTGGCAAACACTCTGAAGACCTCTGTTTTTAAGCTCAGGCCAAGGTGGAGGGTCTGAATTCCCACTTCAGCTGCCTCTAGCTTCAGCTCTAAAGTAAATAGCTGTATTTGGTGTAGGCAGCAAAGTTTTGGTAGCATGGGAGCTGCAGGAGTGACCTCAGTAAGAAGAAACCACTGTGTGGACACAGCTGGTTCCAGATGGCTCCAATGGACCCACCAATAGGGCATGGCGGAGCCTGTCACTCCTTTGTCTCAATGACAGGCCCTGAAGTGACAATAAAGGGGTAGGACAGGGCTCTAGAGTGAAGCCAACCCTGAGAAAGCAGGGAAACTATGTTTTGGTTATTCTTTTTGTTTGTTTTTGTTTGTTGGTTGTTGTTTCCCAGTACCCAATCAGTAGTGTGCATATAAACTGGCAATGAATATATTTTCCCCCATGTTGAGACTGTTTTGCCTGTGACAGTAACTGCTAAGCAATATCCCTCTCTTTATCTTGACCCATGAGCTCTCCTGCTTCGTATTCCGCTTCCCATTCCACCCCACAAAAGTGGGGACTGAATGAGCAACTGGGTGGGAGTTCGGCTGCCACCCAAGACCAATTCACCACAACAGCTTAGAGATAAGATGACTCCATCTATCTTTTAGCATTCCCTCTTTCAAATAGTCCATTCAATGCCCCCCATCAATACCGAAAAATGTAATTTTGAACTTCCTGATTTCAAACTTTTGGCTTTTTAGTATCAGAAATGGCAACAAGAAAAAAATAATCTGTGTTTTCTTCTCGATTATGAAACAAGGGTCTCATTTCCTACACTGACCCTTATCAGAACCTAAGACACTGTACAGTTGCAAGCCCCAAGTTTGTTCAGGCATCCGTCTTTTCTTAATGGCATTTCTACAGCCCAAAGTTGGCCTTCTGACACCCATTTCCAGACCTTGACCCTGGTGTTAGAATGCTGCAAGACTTCACCATGTTTCTTAAAGTCTGCCTTACCACCCAGAACCAGAATTTAGACATAATATGAAAGACTGCTATGGCTAGAAGGTCCATCCCTATTACATAACATCACTCATAAAAAATGGGATAGCGCCTTGCTGGATAGTATAATGGAAAATATTTTGAATACTTTTTATTGGTTTCATATTTTTCCAACAATTTCTCTGATTGACAAGAGTAGGATTGAAGAATGTCCCTGGTTAAAGCAATGCTATGTGTTGTTACAACTTATTTCTGTTTAAACCTGACGCTAAAGTCATAACACCTAAAGGAGTGGGAACTGTACTCAAAAGATCTTTGCTTGATAAGCAATTTCTCACACCTTAGTATTTCACATTAAATGCTCACAATTTTACTAGTCTTAAGCAGACAAAAAGTCAGGAGGCATTAAAAAGTTTTACTGATATTTGGAACAATTTTTTTCCAAAGTAAGCACATTTTGTTTCTTAGTTGTTGCTGTTCTTGAGTGCTGGATTAAAAGGTGTGAAACACAAGAAATAAACACTATCAGTAAGATCAATTTAGATGAGACAAAGTTTTCAGAAACAGTGAATATAGTGTTTTTATGTTAATTTCAAAGGCAAGAGTAGAGTATGTCAGCACTAAGTGCAGCTAATATAGAGGATTTATAGAAACTAACTTTCAAAGAAAATCAATTACATACTGCAAGTAAACTAATATTTTACGGGAGAAACTATGTTGGTCCAGCTCCCTTTCACCTGGCCCTAAAGCAAAGCCTTTAAAAATTCTTTTAATCTCCTCCCTACACCTTCTCAAAGACTACTTTAAGTTCCTGCTGATCACTCCATTCAAACTTATACCTATTTTTTCCAAAAGTACTTTGCATTTGCATTGAATTGGGACCAATTCCTCTGTTTAAACTAATATAGTCTCACCTGTGATAAGGCAATGACTTTTTTTACAAGAAATGCAACTTTAACTTACTGGCATTTTAATGAGTCTTGAGTGCCTGTCAAGATGATAAGAGAACAAGAATGTGGAACAAGCTGCTGACAGAAATCACCCAAGGTTTTTATGTATATGAGAGAAAAAAACCTTTGAAGGTGCCTATTTCAGATGACTATTTCAGACTTAGAAGTTTGGCATCCTTCGTATTTCACCCTGAATTACAGTGGATCATCTATGCATTTTCATGCATTTTTCCCCAAATGAAGGCTCCTTTGGGAATTTCTAGGAAACTGCAAAAGGGAAATTTCCAAAATAGGTATCCTCTTTGTGGTCATTATTGTTTTTTAGAGTACATGATTATAATAATTCTTGAAACACCAAGTCTCTTAATTTCAAAATGGATAAATCATATGCCATAACTTTAGTATTAATAGTTCATAAATTAATATTCTTATTCAGGATGAAGTGGGTAAAAAGGTAAATAGTGATCTACATGAAAACCCAGCAGAAGCCTTCAGGCATGGGCAGAAATGTTACACAGCCTAGGTGTTTATGGGATTTTTTCCAAGGTACAAATAGGATAAACATCAACTTTTTATTTTCTTCAAGTCAAGAAATAACCAGGAAATGACAATAATAAAACTCTAAGTTAACACATTTAGACTAATTTAAATTCCTAAAATGTGGTTTATTACTTGCCTTTCTTTTTAATTCACAAGTATATTGTAGCTTGCATTGTAAATCATCTTTAGAGTTAACAGCCAAAAATGACTGTATACATTAGTGATTTGTGACAAGATACATAGGGATCCGTAGTCTAAAGCTACCCTCTATTCATCTGATGACAATTAATGTAAGTCTCACATATTAAACCACCTATTAAGCCAGTGATGCCTTTGAGCAGTAGACACATGTAGTCTCCAAACCTGTCTGCATAGCATCTACCTATAGTCGAATATTGATTTCAAGGTCCACTTTGATCAAGAACTTCAGGAATATGCAATAAAGGCTGCTGCCATCAAAGGAAAGCCACTAGCAGTTGCAACGGGGAATGATAAGTAATATGCTGATGAAGATTACTGAAATGGAAAAGAACCACACAATTTTCTCTTCTTTTACCAACCATTGTGGAAAAACACAATAAGAAGCCTCCCACCTCTGAAAAATAAACCCCCCAACAAATCCAAACAACAAAGCAAGTCTTAAAAGACTGACCTTGTATTTATGAGATTCTACTCACTGCAGTTCTAAATACTGTTGTTGCTTTTTTTTTACTATTTACTGTTTAGCATATAAATTAGGCAGAAGAAAAGAAAAAAAAAAATGCAAACCCCACAAAAACTACATGCCATCCCTGGAACTGTTCAAGGCCAGGCTAGATGGGGCTCTGAGCAACCTGATCTAGTAGGTGATACCTGCACCCATGGTGGGATTGCTGGAACAAGATGGTCTTTAAGGCTCCCTTGTACCCAAACCATCCTATGGTTCTATGTATCTATCTCTAGTAATTGCCTTAAAAGTTTAAATTATTTCTTAACCACTACTCTTGATATCAAATGTTTATAAGCTATTCCCTAACTATTCCAGTAACTGCTACAAACCCCTACAATTTTTAGTTCTTATTTTCTATCCCAAACCTCCATTCCCAGATTTATATCAGCAATCAGAGTATTGGCAAGTAGCATTCCTTGAAGTTAAGAGTACAAATATTTTGTAATGTCAGATAAACCAATGGGAAAACCTTTCTTTCTCTCATCATCTGTTGCTGTTCTCTCCTAAGGAATCAGACTGCTTCTAAGCAAAAATGGGCTCTACCAGGGTCTTGGAAATATTTTTTGGAACCATATAAAGAGGAAGGGTTAGAGCTGAAAGTAAATTAGGTGGGTGTTAGTTTTAATGGTTGAGTAGAAACATAATTTCCTCATGTTCCTGTAAGAGGTACAGGACAAATGTACTGGGGCAGTTCTTGCCCACACAGGTCACAGTCACAGCTGGCTGTCATTCGCTATTATTCAAAAGATCACAAGAATAGCATATGGCTCTCAGGCTCCTCTCATTTTAAACTGTTTTTAAAACAAGTCTCCGGAATGAAGGGCAACAGAGAGCACTGCATGCTGTTAATGCTATTTCAGGGACTAGTGTAGTGATTTCCTAACCTGGAAAAGTATTCCAAATTCTAATCTGTGCTTCTTTATAGCATGGCTGCTTCTCAACAGGACAGAAGCAGACCTGACTGTGAAGTTTAACTTGTGTAAACTAGCATCCAAGATTACTTTCACAAATATACTGGATGGAAACGGGATGAAGCTGAATCATCTTAGTTCATGTAACTTTCATATTATTATTATGGTACTTTCTTTCCTCTGAGAAAGCTCTGCAGAAAATAGGTAAAAAGCATGCTAACCAGGAGACTGGAACTGTGTATAAGGAAATAGTACATATTCAAGAAGATCCTCACATAAAACTAAATATTGAGAAATAAAAGCAAAGTCATTCTCTTTCCCTCTCTCTACAAGATTGCATATATATTCCTTTGACAATTCTTCTTCTCCTTATATGATGCTCTAATTTATGCCATGTGCTTTCACTTAATTATTTCCTCTCTTTGGGATGGGCTGTAACTGGGGTAAGAGGCAAATCCTGCAATGTGGGATAGTGTTTCTTTGTCCTTACACAAATGACTCTTCTGTGATAACCGTGCTTCTGGGAACTACCAGAACTATTCATACATAGCCTGAAGATATTAATCTCTGCTGATGGGCCATAAGTGACTCAACTGTGCTGACTGTAACAGGCAGCCACAACATCTTAGAAGATGTGAAAGACTTCTGAAATGTCCCTGGTCCAGCATTACATTGTCCTGTATAAAACACCTCCCTCAGGGGAGGTACTGAGAGCATTCCCACTTACCCTAAGCCTAATAAAAGCCACTCTTGGGCATTGCTCACTACACAGGACTTTTCCTTACCACCCTGGGCTTCATGGACCTCACTTGGGCTTCTTCCCTCCCCATGGGACTTCCTTTACTGGCACAGTCTTCTCTTACGGCACAGATTTCAACCAGCACATGAGCTTCTTCCCTCACACACATGGGATTCTTCCCTCTCAACATGGGCTCCCTTCCCTCACCTCCTTTTCTCACCACCACACAGGAATTTCCTTACCACCACAGGCTTTTCCCTGCACCATCCTGGGCTTCCCTGGATCCAGACTGCAACCATCACTCCAGCAAGACTGGAACTCTCACCACTGAGAAGACCACAAGAAAAGGATCAATAGGATGCCATCAGAATCTAAGGAGTGGTGGTATTTTTTCTACTTAATCTGTCTTTCTGTCACTCTCCTTCTCTCCCCCTTTCTCCCTTTTTTCCTATTTCTTTCTATCTCTCTCTACCTCACATTTCCTGTTAAATAAAAATCCGTACTATTGACTTCAGGTCTTGTTTGCACCTTAATTTGGGCAGGGGCATCTCTAATAATTTTAAAGAACCTGATAAGGTTTTAAAGAACAGCACATGATCCAGCCAATACATGTATTTGACATCAACAACAGCACTTTGCAAGTGTGACAAATTGCTTTGAAAAGGGATGATGATTTCAACAGACTCTAAAAAAGGAATTATTTTTTAAAGATGGCTTTTACTGACTCTTCCAAATATCACTGAGTTATCACGAGACAAATTCAAAACACACTGTCGTGGGTAATTAATCCAGTCATTGTGAATTCAAAATGCTGTGTTTAACATCATCAGTGGTATGCATTCTTCACATGATGGACATATTTACTGCCCTGTATTCTACCACTTAGACTCTTAGTAGTCACTTTGGTATGTAAAAACTTCAGAAGCCAACTGTAGCATTTTCAGTTTCCTCTTCTAATCAATTGCACTCAAGTACTATTTAGTGATAACCAGCTAACAGAAGTCAATCTTGTTATGTAAGAGGGTGGGGATTTTTTTAAAATTTCCAAAAATCTAAAATACAAAACCTCTCTCTCACAGAGGAACTTGAAGAGAAAATTTTACATAGAAGATGAAAAAATGAGACTGAAAACCTGAACCCTTTACACTCACTGAGAAAACAAGGCAGGAGGCAGTCAGACATCCCAAGCCACTGAAATACAGGGTTCTTAAACATTGACTTGTTTTTCCTTTGTCTGTTCTGACTTATGAAGTAGTCTTGCAAATATGTTTAGCTCAAAAGGTGATATTAAAAACAAATTGTTAGAGATCATAGTGGTATATTAATTATGCAAAAGAACACAAACTGAATTGAATCAGAAACAGGAGACTCCAAACCGGAAAAATTGCCTTTTTTTTTTTT